>ML685848.1:7113799-7229744 GCA_007922175.1 Pelusios castaneus | reverse complement strand
GGAAGGCAAAGAAGAGAAAGAAGGAAAGAAAAAGGAAAGCAAAAGAGGGAAAGAAAAAGGAAGGAAGGGAGAAAGGGAGAGAAAGAAGGAAGGAAGAGAAAGAAAGAAAAAAGAATGAAAGAAAGAGAGAAAGAAAAAGGAGAAGGAAGAGAAAGGAAGGAAGGAAGCAAAGAGAGAGAAAGAAGGAAAGAAGAGGAAACAGGAAGAGGAAGGAAGGAAGAGGAAAGAAAGAAAGAAAAAAGAAGGAAGAAAAAGAAGAAAGAGGAAGGAAAGAAGAGAAAGAAAAAAAGGAAAGAAAAAAGAAGACAAGAAAAAAAGAGAAAGAAGGAAGAGAGAGGAAGAAAGAAAAAAGAAGGCAGGCAAAGAAGAGAAAGAAGGAAAGAAAAAGGAAAGTAAAGGAGAGAAAGAAGGAAAGAAAAAGGAAGGGAGAAAGAAAGAAAGAAAGAAAGAAAGAAAGAAAGAAAGAAAGAAAGAAAGAAAGAAGAGGAAACAGGAAGAGAAAGAAGGAGGAAGGAAGGAAGAGAGAAAGAGGGAAAGAAGGAAAGAAAGAAAGAAGCAAGCCAAGGCCGCTGGCGGGGGAGGACCCTACCGCGGCCCTGGGAAACCGCCGGTGGCGAGGGAGCATACCCCAGCCCCGGAGGCTGATCCCGGCCCAGTGCTGGGAGGCCGAGGCCGTGGATTAGCCCGGCCCCGGCCCCAGGAAGGAGGCGGTCGGCGGGTGGGAGCCCGGGAGCCCGCCGCTGCCGCAGCCACCGCTCTGGCCCGGCCGTGTGGGGCAGGCAGGCAGGCCCGTGCTCCGGACCCTAGCCTGAGCCTGCCTGTCCCACCCTGGGGGCGGGGAGGGCCAGCCCAGAGGCCGGGCGCAGGCCGGGTATGCCGCGGCAAAGCGGCTGCCTCGGGGGTTGGAGGGAGCAGCGGGGGCTGCCGGGCTGCGCGGGGGTCCCTCACTGCTGCGCGGGGGGTGCGACGGCCGCTGCGTGGCCGCGCACTCGCGCAGCTTAGAGGGAACACTGCACCTAGGTGGAATAGACATGTGCAATACATTTCAAAGAAGAACAGTTACACTACAGGTAAGTAACCATTTTTCTCCTTGTTCAGTCTCTGGACTATGAACAGCTAAGTCTATGTTCCACAGGTAGACAGATCCACCCCTCAGAAGTTGATAGGAGAGAGGATATCCTTTCTGTTTGTTGCTGAGAAACTAGTGGGCTAAATAGACTGTCAAAGAAATAAGAAATGACCCTTGTGGATTATGTTAGTAAAGTGCTAAATAGACTGTCAGAACTCACCCAAGTTGCCTTGGATACATTGTTGTAAGCTCTGACAACTGGGTGCAAAACTACAAACAAAGGCTTATAATAAATGAGAAAATATGAAATTAAGCAAAGATGTGTAGGGACATCTATCAACATCTGCGTCTCTATGAATGATATAAAAGCTGTTATATTTCATCTTTACAGCACTCACAAATACTACATTTTGGAAAGGTGGCTAAATAATGCAAATGTGTCTGAAATATGAAAAAAAAAAAAGAATGAAATTCAGCTCGTAAAAATGAAATCTAATTCCTTGAGAGATAAATAATGTGAAATAAACTTATTCAGTGGGAGAGAGATATTTGAAAAGATTCATTTAAAGAGATTTAAGGATGAAAATGAATTGCAAATTAGGCATAGGTGAAGTAAGAGAACAAAAATATGTAGGAAAATTATAGTAAATTGATACATAAATATGTACATTATAAATTAAGTCTGGTAAAAATTTAATATAGCTTGAAATACTCATATTTATCTTAGGTGCAGATACAGACATTTATGAATACTTGTTTTGGAAGAATTTTGTCTTCACAGCATTCACTTCAGCTACTTCAAAGGTAATATATGTTATGCTTACAAAATATTTTTAAGTCATAGAGTTAATTTAAAAAGAAAGCACCTAGTCTAGAACAATATAGTTGTGTCTTTATGAAGTGTGAAAACTTTGAATGCTCATGGATGAATATTGGCTTTCTAGTATATTTTGGCTAGGACTTATTTTTCAGCCAAAAAAAAAAAAAAAAGCTTGCAGTACTGTAGTTTTTGCATCTTGCTCATATAAATATTATATATGCCAAAGTTCCAGCCTAGGTTATTAGATCTGCAGAAACATCATTTACAGGAATTCACTCTAATTTCTTGTATCTAATTATCTAATTTAGATTTCAGAAGCTGAATATGCCATGTCTTCAGCAGGAAATAGCACACACTGTTGGACTTATTCTCCAACATTATGTAGCAGAACTTGAAGCTACTAAAAAGGTAATTTATTTTTTTGTAATTAGAAATTTGAAATAGTTTGTAAGAATCAAATCTCCAATCCTTAAAAAATATTTTAGAGTTCCTACTTTATTTTAGCCTGTTTTATTAGACTTGATTTATTATACTTTTTCTTAGTATTACTCAAGAAAACATCCTGTCTAAATGTGGGCACATTTTCCTTTCTAGGCACATATCAAGGAATGCTCCCTCTTGAAACTTCTGCAGTTTAAAATCAACTAAAACATTATACTATTTTAACTTAGGCAGGCAAAATGAAAATACCTAATCATTTAGCAATAACCATTTCTTGATTTTTACACATCAGCTATTGAAACACAAGGCCACATTTGATGTTAAACATCTTTTGCCTAGTTATAACATGATGTTTATAAATTTAATTACTGTTTATGCTAGAAAGACAACAGAGTCCTGTGGCACTTTTAAAGACTAACAGGTTTATTTATCGCATGAGCTTTCGTGGGAGAAAATCCCACTTCGTCAGACGCTTTGAAGATAGGAAAGTTACAGAGTGGGAGGAAATTAAATGCAGGGGAGTGTATGACATTGCTCCTTGTTCTAGCCTCTGTTACCACCGAGAACAACCTAGCTCCCTCCTCTTTGGAGCACCCCTTCAAGTAGTTGAAGGTTGCTATCAAATCCCCCCTCAGTCTTCTCTTCTGCAGACTAAATAAGCCTAGTTCCTTCAGTCTCTCCTCGTAAGTCATGTGCCCCAGCCCCCTAATCATTTCCGTTGCCCTCTGCTGAACTCTTTCTAATTTGTCCACCTCCTTTCTGTAGTGGGGAGCCCAAAACTGGACACAGTATTGCAGATATGGCCTCACCAGTGCCGAATAGAGGGGAATTATCACATCCCTTGATCTGCTGGCAACACTCCTACTGATTCAAACAATATGCCATTGGCCTTTTTGGCAACAAGGGCACACTGTTGGCTCATATCCAGCTTCCCGTCCACCATAACCCCGAGGTCCTTTACCCCAAATCCTTTACTCAAACCTAGAAACTCTTCATCTGAAGGCCTAGTTACTCAATAGCTATGAGGAGCCAAAATAACCTGCTCAGCATAAGTACATAGCATCCTATTAAATAGTTGCAGAGTAACTACCTGCCACACACATCTACACAAATGGATCCAAAACAAATAGAGCATACCAACTTCTGCTCCCCTACCTCTGGACTACTTACTAAACTTAAGGAATCAGGCTTTTACATGAGTTCAGTGAGGGTACCCCTTTCAACTATCACAGCATGCTACCACAAAGTGGACAGCCTATCGATTTTCACACACCCAGTCACCAAACAGCTTTCACTAAGGGATAAGAAAGCTTATCTCATCATGGTGTCTCAACCTAGTCTTCCAGGGTATCACTGAACCCTGTTTTGAACCATTGGCAACCTGCTCCCTCCTCCACCTTTCAGTGAAGGTAACAAGTTTCTTGTTACCATCACATCAGCCAGACAAGTGGGTGAACTGGAAGTCCACATGGAAGACTGAACCTACACAATCTTCTTCAAAGATAAAGTTACCCTAAGACCACATACCTAAGATTGCATAATCATTTCACCTCAGCTAACCCATCCACCTACCAAACTTCTACCCAAAACTCCATGGGAGCAGACAGGAATACCCCAAATGTTAGGCATCTGTAAAGTGCTGTTATTTTACATAGCCAGAACAAAATAAACCCTTAAGTCAACAAAATTATTTGTTTCAATCACTGAATTTTGAAAAGGAGATGCCATATCTAAACAGAGACTTCCAAATGAATTTCAGACTGTATCAAACTATATTATTGCTAATATAGTCTACAATTCCCTACAGGGATTTGTACATATTCCATCAGGACCTTAGCAACTTTGATAGGATTTCTTAACAAAAGCCCCGCTGAAGATATCGGTAAAGTGGCAACTTGGGCCTTAGCCCATATATTTGCACATTATACATTAGAACAACACACAACTTCTGATGCACCATTCAGACTTACTATATTGTCATCTGTCATGACTTCCACTCTGAAGCCCCCTCCTTCTACAAGAGGGCACTGGTTTGAAGTGACCTAAAGTAGAACATCCTCAGGTACATCACTCGAAGAAGAAGAAGAAGAAGAAGAAGAAGAAGAAGAAGAAGGTTAATCACTTTGTGCTGTAACCGAGGCTCTTTGAGATGTCTGTTTTTATGGGTGCTCCATTACCCTTCTTCCTCCCTCTATTTTGTAGTTTTGTACTAATAGATCGGTAGTAGAGAAGGAACAGTTGGGGGGTGGGGCTTGGTCACACAGTGCTAGAATACCGCCTGAAGTGGTGCGAGTTGGGGACCACATATGTGCAACCCAACCAAGCACTGCTATTACAAATCTCTGGTTACGAGCACAAGGGCGCACAAACACCTAAATTGGAGCATCCACAGGAACACATATATCGAAGAACCTCATTTAGTGCACAAGGTAAGTAACCTTCTCTATCTGCCTCTGGCATAAATTCAGATGTCTTGGAACTCTCCCAGTTAGAGTGTAGGGGTGAGGTCTGTCCCAGTTGGGCTCCATGGACCCCAGTCTCAGCTGCTGTCTGTGAGCTGCTGGGTGCAGGATTGGAGTGTGAAAATTCACAGGGCCCCATGGACCTGGGTTGAAGATCCACAGGGCCTGACAATCTGACTTCTTTGAAGTGGGAGTAGAGCAGACCTTCAAAGCCTGTACCTTGTCTACACAAAGTTGTACTTGGGTGTGCCGCAGGTAAGTAGTTTTGGTTTTACTTGTATAGCATTTTGCAGGGTTCTCTGCTGGTCCAGTCTTCTTGAGGGACTGGAGTATAGCAGCTACCTGTCTCAGAGTGTCCTCCTAATTCTGGCTATAGAAAGCAACATTGTTGAGGAAGACTCACCCATTTTTCTCAGCAATTAGGGCATTTTATCCATCCAGAAGCGATACCTGTTCACTGTATATTATTATTTTAGTGAAGAAAGCATTACTGTCAAATCCATTATCTCCCTAATTTTTTGGCAGGAATAATAATATGAAGTATTAGAGAAATGTATTATATTTTTTCAACAATTTTGTATCCTTGTATTTACTGATAGTGAACTTATTTCAGCTTTACCAGGTTCAAAAAGATGATCCTCCTCTTGCCCGAAACATGCCCCCTGTAGCAGGAAAGATACTCTGGGTGAGGCAGCTTTTCCGGCGGATAAGTGAACCAATCGACTTTTTCTATGTAAGTTTATCATCATTAACATGAGGAAAAATTACATGTTTCATAAATCATAGAGCAATCCATACTTGGTATACTTGTGATCTAGTGACAAGATTGCCTCTGGCCATGAAATTTTCGCTTCTCATATGCAAGGCAACATCAATATATGCATATGAAAATTTCTAGGAAAAGAATGGCTCTCCAATAAGCACTCCTGGGGATTCAGGAAGTGGTGATATTTCATTTACTATTAAACTGGTGGTCCAGTATTCTGATAGCAGGCACTGAATTGCTGGAAATGCAGTCATAAGAATGGCCATACTGGGACAGACCAATGGTCCATTTAACTCAGTATCTTGTCTTCCAACAGTGGCTGGTGCCAGATGCTTCACAAGCAATGAAAAGAACAGGGCAATTATCAAGTGATCCATCCTCTGCTATTCAGTCCCAGCTTTTGGCAGTCAGAGGCTAAGGAACATCCACATAATAGGGTTGCCTCTCTGACCCTCTTGGCTAATAGCCATTGATAGAATTTGTCTGATTGTTTTTTGAAGGAGTTAAACTTTTGGCCTTCACAACATTCCCTGCCAAGACGTTCCACAGGTTTACTGTGCATTGAGTGAAGCAATATTTCCTTTTGTTTGTTTTAAACCTGCTATCTATTAAATTTGTTGGATGGCCCCTGGTTCTTTTGTTATGTGAAGGGATAAATAACACTTCTTTATTCACTTTCTCCCCACCTTTCATGATTTTATAGATCTCTATCATATTCCCTCTTAGTCATCTCTTTTCTGAACTGTGCAGAGTCTTTTAGGCTTTTAGGCTATGTCTACACTATAAAAAGTTAGGTTGACTTTCTTAAGTCGACCTAAAGTCAACCTTATTAGGTTGACTTAACAAAGTGCTTTCCCTTAACTGGGACTTATTAATTCAACCTAACTTCCCTTACGTCAACCTAAGAAAGTGGACTTTTGCATCCACACTGGGCTTAGGTTGACCTAACGGAGGGTTAGGTTGACCTAAGGAGGGTTAGTTCGACCTAATCGGCAGGCCTTACTAAGTTGACCTAAGCTTTCATTAGGTAGACTTAAGGATTTTCTTAAGTTGACCTAATGAAAGGCTAGTGTGGACAGTGCTTAAGTTAGGTCAACTTAAGCCTCCTTAAGTCAACCTAACATGCCAGTGTAGACATAGCCTTAATCTCTCCTCATATAGAAGTTGTTCCATTCTGCTAATCATTTTTGTTGCTCTTCTCTGTACTTTTCCCAATTCTAATATATCTTGTCTAGATGGGGTGACCAGACTGCATGTATTCAAAGTGTGGTCAATACCATGGATTTATATAGTGGCATTATGATGTGTCTTATTATCTGTCCCTTTCCTAATGGTTGCAAATCTTCTGTTAACTTTTTTGATTGCAGCTGTAGATTGAGCAGATGTTTTCAGAGCATTAAGTACATGTTTTTAGGTCTTTGGATAAGTAACATTTGAAGATATATTTCATTCCAGACCACAGCACTCTTTAGGCAGCAGGATGAGACCTGTCCATAGGAAAGGACTTATGCTCTGCATATCATCTAGCAAAGAGTAGTTCTGTTTGGTTTTCAAATAGTATAAATAAAAGTTCTTAATCAAATTTTAAAAAACACAGCACCTTGATATTTGATTAATAGCTTTGTGTGTGGCATTTGTGTAGTCCAAATTATTTGAATAATTTTATTGCTTTGCATTTAATTATTTAAACCAATAATAAAAGTAAAATTTGTGTGTGTGACTTCAAGAATCTCTTTTATTCAGATTAAGCCAAATTCTTAGTGTTGCTGAGCATCCATTTCAACAGAAATTATAGGTCCTTTGCATACTATAGTAAAGTTGTCATTTTTTAATTTATTCTTTTTGAAAAGGCACAGGGTTTTTTAAAATTACTTCTGGCCAATCTATTGACTTCAGAAGGCCATAAGGATTGATCATACTCTACTTGATAGCATTCTTTAAATATAAATTTAATTTGAGATTTGAAGCTTCAAAAATTCATATGAAATTATTTTGAAGAATTTTCATTTGACATAGGGTTAAACTGCTATTTGAAAAGTTTATAATTTTAATTTGCAATGTTTTAATAGAAAAATTCAGATATCTTGACAAGTCCAGAAGGTAAAGCAGTGGTTCGATTATTCAATAAAATTTCCTATGTATTGGTGGAATTTGAGGTACTCTATCATATGGCTTGGGTAAAGGAAATTTCACAGCTACAATATGGTGAGTAGTTAGGTGTGTAAGACTTCTAATAAATGTCTGTAAGTTTTTCACATCAGATTTGTTTGACCTATAATAATGTTTTATTGCAATTTGCTCTTAGTATCTCTTCTTGATAACTCTTAGATTCACAAATAATCAACTTAAATAAGTTTTATAATTATATTTAGCCTTTAATATGTGCAAATTATAGTCCTGCTTCTGCAAGTATACATAGTAGCACAGACTCCTGCACCTGAATAATTTCAGTGGATCAATTTGTGGGTCAAGTGGTTTGCATTATAGATTCACTTACAGGCTGGGGGCCCATGGCTGATTGATTTGTAAGGAAAATTAACTTACTATTACATTGCATTTTTGGTTATATAGGTTATATTGTAATAGTAATAGGAATTAAAATATAATTAGTTAAATGCTGTAATATGTAAAAAACCCCTACCAGATATAAATTCCAAAGGGGTAGCCGTGTCAGTCTAGTTCAACAAAACAAACAAGGAGCCTTGTGACATCTTCTTTTAGGACTTGATCCTGCAAGATACTGAGCAACTCCTGAAGGGGCTCAAACTCCTAATTGCTTCATACTCAAATACACATTTTCTCTGAAGTCTACTAATGACTCATTACACAATAGAAACATTCAATAGTTTGTAATGGATATTTATTTTTAAATGTACTTTAATTTATTTACAGCATTACAAGCTACACTGCTAGTACGTCACCCTGAAACTGGAAAGTTCCTTGTCAACTTTGATCCCAAAATTCTAGAGATTGTCCGAGAGACTAAGTGTATGATAAAGATGGGTCTGGAAGTACCAGAGCAAGCAAAGAGAGTGGTAAAAGTAGAAAATAATCTGAAGACAAACAAACTGTGTTTGGAGGTAAGATAAAAAGCCCACCATTACTTTTTAAAATAAATAACTAATATTGTCTAGGATATAGTGCCATACTCTGCATACTTGTCTTTTCATAAACATTTCTAAAAACCGACTGTATTGTGAAAAGGTATCTCTTTTTTTCATTTTAAATGTGTTGCCTTTCAATTTAATTGAATATCCTTCTGTTCCTGAGGTTATGGGAAATGGTACATTGATGGGGAAATATAGTGAAAGGCTTATGAAGTTCAGTAGTTTAGTTTACAAAAAAGAGGATTATGGGGTGACTTGATTACAGTGTGTAAATTATTTCATGGGAAGAAAATATTGGATAGTAAAAAGGTCTTTAATCTAGCAGAGAAAGTTATAGTAAGAACCTGTGGCTGGTAGGTGAAACTAAAATGCACATTTAAAATTAGGCACACATTTCTAACAGTGATGTTGATTAATCACAGGAACAATCTACCAACGGAAGTGGTGAATTCTCTATCTCTTGATGTAATCAGATCAAGACTGGATAACTTTCTGGAAGATAAACAAGGAGTCCTGTGGCACTTTTAAAGACTAACAAATTTATTTATCACATGAGTTTTCATGGGAGAAAATCCCACTTCATCAGATGCTTTGAAGATGGGGAACTTACAGAAATGGGAGAAAATAAATGCAGGGAAGTGCAAGTCATAGGATCGGTTCAGACTGTTACAGCAAATCAATGCAGTAGTTTAGATTCAAACACTGGGGAAGAGCACATAGAGGAAGATGAGGTGAAATCACTTGTTGTAATGAGAAAAAAATCCTTAGTCCTTATTTATCCCTAAAGCAACAGTGTCAAATTTGCATATGAATTCCAATTCTGCGGTTTTTCTTTGAAGCTTTGATTTGTTATCCATTTGTTAGAACACAGATATTAACAAATCATTAATGGAGTCAGCAGAGAGATTGAAGTGTTCCCCTATTGGTTTTTTAATGTTGTAATTTCTGATGTCAGACTTTTGTCCATTTATTCTTTTGCGCAGAGACTGTCCTGTTTGTTCAATATATAAGGCAGGGGGACATTTCTGGCACAAGATGGCATAAATCACATTGGTGGATGAGCAGGTGAATGAGCCCTTGATGGAGTAGCTGGCTTGATTATGTCCTCTGGTGGTGTCTTTTGTGCAGATATGTAGACAAAGTTGCTGTAACAGTCTTACCTGGTCCTCTGACTTACACTTCCCTGTATTTATTTTCCTCACATTCTGTAAATTCCCCATCTTAAAAGCATCTGACAAAGTGGGATTTTCTTCCATGAAAGCTCATGCGATAAAGAAATTTGTTAGTTTTTAAAAGTGTCACAGGACTCCTTGTTTGTTTTGCTGAACTAGACTAACACGGCTACCCCTTTGGAACTTGTCAACATGCAAGTTTCTGGAAGATATAGATTGGTCAGGCACAAGTTACTGGGCTCAGTTTTTAGGTAACTGGTGAAATGTAATGGCCTATTATATGCAAGAGATCAGAAAAGATGATCTAATGGTCCCTTCTTTCCTTAAGATCTATGAACCTACGCAAATAAAAATGTCCAGTCTACTTTCTCCATACCTTTTTTTTTTGTTTTGTGTAATATCTTTGTGAAGAATGTGGAGATATTATATAATAAACTAAGACTACTGAGATGTAATAATTTTATGACTAATTTGTGTCACTTGTTCAGTGAGATACAGTTATTATATATTCACTTCTCCTTTGATTGGCATCTGCATATTCACACTAATGGGATGCACTGACTAGTGCAGCTTTGATGGCAGAAACGTAGCTAGTAGTATCTCATGGAGCACTTGCGTGCCCCCTTGTTTCCCTCACTTCACTGTTCCTGAAAGTTCCATAGGCAAGGCTTTAAAAGGGGTATGGAGTTCTACCTGCTTCAGTTCATTCCAATTACTCTCAGGGCTGGTCTTTACTGCGGAGGACTTTCAGCAGCAATTGAAAGGAGATATTCAAAATACTTAAAATACCTTGTGTATCTCCCTTCCGCTGCCTAATGCCTACTCACTACAGGGTCCTCACAGCACTGATTCAATGGGAAATGCCTCCCCGTTGAATCAGCACTATGCTACTTGCCGGGTAGGTCTTAACAAATTGACCTCTGGCTAATTCTGGGTTCAATTAAGCGCGTTTTTACGGATGCTCAATCAAACGATCAATGCTATGCTGTCAGAGGTGCCACCAAGCGTGTAGTCTAGCCCTCAGTGACAGGTTAGAAACCTCTCTGGTTTGTTGGTCCATATCCTTTTTAGACTAAGTGTCAAGTTTTAAAATATTTAGATTTAGTTAGCCTTGTAGATATTTATATAGTTAAGATTTGAGATAGGAATCAATACTAGGAAGTGTCTATATGGAAGATACTTTGTTATATATTTTCGAATCATACTTGTCATATGTTTTCTAATCATTGTTTGTTCTTTTGTTGAAGGTAGAGGATGGGATTGGATGGGATGGGATGGGATGGGAGGGTGCTGAAAATTGGATTGATAACAGGAACTGAATTTTAACTTTAGCTATCATATGCAAGAACTAGTCCCTTTATTTCAGTGTGTGAGAGGACATGGCCTGTGGGGAGGCTGCTTCCACTTCTGCTGCTAATCTTGAGCAGGTACTGGTATTTTGTGCTTCCTAGGTGCAAAGACTGGTAGTTTGACTGGGATACATGCATAGGAACTAGAAGTGGGAATTACCTTTTCTTCTTTCTTCCTCTTTTGCACTCACACACCCCATACAGGAAGACTCAATGTTGCTGTGTTTTGTTGATGATAACAAATAGATAAATGTGATAAGTATTCATTTAAAATTTTGCATTTAGAAATATTCTGGAGGAATATATTCTGTACTATTTTCCTGTTTCCTTTTGGCTGTTATAATGACTTGTTTTTATGTCTATTGGTTTGCTTCTATAAAAACCTTTAATAAAGAAAAATATTTTAAAGATATGGCCTATGAAATTGTCCTTTTTAATATTAACAGAATCTTCTGCAATGTTACGAAGATTTGTGTCAGGAAATACCAACAGTGTTTGTAAATTTGATGGCACCAAAAATGCGAAAGGTTGGTAATGTTAAATATATTTTATTTTGGATATAGCAGAAGTTAATGTAACTTCATAATTATTTGTAATTTTCTTAACATCTCAGATTCCAAGTTTAAAAGTTCTGCACAGTAGACAAGAGTTTATTTGAGCTCACACTAATGCCTGGAAGACCCTCTGCAAATTATATAATCTTGTGATTTTGTAAATGAATAGCACAGTCTGCCTGATTCATTGGTCAGGCCACTTTACACAACTCTAGCAGTATAGATTAAAGATTGCTTACCTCTACTTTGAGGCCAGTTTACACTGCCAGAGCAGTGTACATGTACAGTATAGGAACATAGGCCTGGAAAAGACCTCCTGGGACATTGAGTCCAGTCCCTTTTGTTCTTGTGACAATGTTGTCCTTTAGCTTAAACACCATTTCTTGATCCCTTATGTTTCTCCTCTGATGTATTTATAGAGAGGAACCATATCCCCTTACCAGCTTCCATTTTGCTAGCTAGACTAAACAAGCCAAGCTCTTTCAGTCTTCTCTGATTAGATAGGTCTCTCCACTCACCTGATCATCCTAGTAGACCTATTCTAGTTTGAATTAATCTTTTCTGAACATGGGTGACCATACTGTACACTGTATTCCAAATGAGGACTTATCAGTGCCTTCTACAGTAACATTAACACTTGACTATTTCTACTGGAGATACCTCATCTCATACATCCTAGGATTGCATTTTTTTTTCACAATCACATCATATTGGTTCATACTGATCCTGTGGTCAGCTAATACACTAGGTCTTTCTCATCTCACTGATAAGACCCCCAGCATATAGCAGAAATTCTTGTTCTTCTTCAAGTAATGTCCCTATGGTGCCCTGTACTGAAGGAATATAGGGCTGTGTTGGATGAACCAGTTCCTTCTCTGTTGTGAAGTCTGCAAAGTAAAGACTCAAAGCAGAGGGGAAGGAGGATGGATCGTAAAACACCCTACTTGGGACAAACATCTCAAACAGTTGCAGTTACTGTACAGGATAAGTAACTTTACCTTTTGTGAATAATACTCTCAGGGGTGCTCAGTTTCAGGAGACTCTGAAGCAACAATCCCCAAAGAAAGTTGGTGCTTTTGAGCCCTGTCTAAGACTGTGCAGAGCTGCAATGCCAAAGGAGATGTTTGCTCTAGAGGCATTTACTAAAGCCTAATATTTTAAGATGGTTTGGATCAAATCCTATGTGATATCATTGCGTATTTGTGCAGTGGATGTGTTCTTCATCAGGGCTATGGAAGTAGACTGTGATTTAATAAAACAGGCTATAACCATAGTAGGGGGTGGGACATTAGCAGCCTTTGTAGCAAGAGGGGATACAACCAGAAATCCATTTAAGGAGAGCATTTAGGTGAAAACAGGGGTTCCTTTAGTTCTGTCCATGAAATGAACAAAGAGCCTGGGAGAGACCCTAAAGGTTTAATCCTTTCCAAATAGAAAGCCAATGCCCTTTTGACATCCAAGCTGTCAAGATTTTAATCATAAAAAAAGGAAAGAGGAAAGTAAAAAATATCAATTAATGTGAGTTTCAGAGATGTGATCTCAATATTTTCACAGTGATGGAGAAGTGCAGCAAAGGACTAGGAGAAAAGAGATTGAGAGAAAACATGGAAAGTTCAGATTTTGTTTTAGTTTAAGAAAATAACATGAATGAGGGATGTTAGAGGACTAGCCAGAGATGCAAGACTGGACAGGAAGAGAGAGTTCAGCAGTGGATATGTACATTTGAAAATTGTCAGCCTAGATGTAAATTTGGTTGTGATACATATAAAAACTGAATAAACATTTGAGTAAATCTCCGCAGTTTTTCTTGAAGTAACAAAACATAGATGCAAACTGACAAAATCTGTTCTTTTCAGTAATGAACCATGGTTTATTGTGATAATCATCAATCTTGCTATATATTATATTCTTAACATATTTATTATTCCTAAATTTTAGTTCTCACAATTTTTGTTTTGTTTTATTGTTTGTTTAGGTGGAATCTGTGTTGAGACAAGGACTTACTATATTAACCTGGTCATCTCTCACATTAGATAGTTTTTTTCAAGAAGTTGATGAAGTTATGAATATGTTTAAGCAGCTTTTGAAAAAGGTATATGTATTTGCCAAATTAATTAAAATTACATTTTTGAAGAAATTTCAATTATACTTTTATGTGATTTTCTCAACTAAAAAGAACTTGTGCTTTAAACTCAGTTAATGATTTGACTTCTATTTGCATATAGAAAATTTCTTAGTTAAGATTAAAATTAAATTCTTAACACCACTTAGTTATAAGTTTTTGCAATATTGAAATGTCTCTTTTTAAAAAAAGCAAATGTAGTTGTTCACATGCTGCTTTTGAAAGAATGATCAACTCCTGACAGTTTTTCCATATTTACCTCCCCACTATCACCCTTAAACCCTAGATTTTAGCCTATTTTCTTCCAGCTAAATTTGTATTAGGTCTCAGCAATGTCTGTGACTAGCACTCTGAGACTATATCTACACTAGAAAAGTTAAGTCGACTTTATTAAGTCGACTTAATAAAGTCGACTTTAAATTGATCTTATTAAGCCGACTTAACAAAAGTTGACTTAACTTTTCTAGTATAGACATATCCCCTTGTTGACCTTATTAAGTCGACTTAACACTTTAAGTCAACTTAATAAGGTTGATTTAGGTGCTAATCCCTATCCACACTGGTTTATGTCGACCTAATAAGGTCAATTTAAGCGTTAAGTCGACCTAAAACAAGGTGTTATTAGGTTGACTTAACTTTTACTTAAGTCGACTTAAGGAACTGCTTAAGTTGACTTAAGGAAAGCCCAGTGTGGACGCAGGGTAGTTGAAGTCAACTTAAACCTCCTTAAATTGACTTAATTTGTAAGTGTAGGCGCGCCCTTATTGCTTGTCAGCATATTTCCCTAATTTTTATCAGTGCCCTCCCCTTCTCGTTAGGAGAGCAAGGTAAGTATTTCTTATTTTTCCTACCACTACCTGGGTAATCCCAACTCTCTACAGAGGTAACTCTGCATACTCCTCCCCTGCCCTTTCTAGTCTCCTGCTGAACAAAGCTAGGTTATTGTGCTAGCCCTAGGCATTGGCTCCATTGGTGAATAAGAAGTATCTTCTCTTCAGCTCTCCTTCTGGAATCCTTTCTTCTCCAGATCTTTTCCTCCCTGCTGAGAATTACCTTGATAACCTTGTTTAAGGTTCAGGAATTCCAGCTCTTGGTCCAAACTGTTAAGAACAACTTAGGAACCCTGAATGTCCCACTGTGCCAGTTCTGCCAACTGCTTTTGAAGCTGTCTCTTTTCCAACAACTTTATTCACTGGCTTTGTCAGCATATTTTATTGAAAGGAAGTCAGCTCAAGTGGGAAAGTGTGCAAAATCACAGGATACTATCAGTTTTTCAAGTGGATGCAGATGTGTATTCCACTCAGGTGTGTGTGAATTCAGTACACAGAAGTCAGAGAACTTTTCCTAGCAGTGGAATATGCATCTGCAACAGACGAGGGTTAGTGCAGTGTTGCTGCCCTTAACTAGCCAGTGGGAGGCTACAGGACCAGGAGGCATAAGTTATGGTTTTAGTGTTTTCATTAGCCTTTTTTTTAGAGTTTCATAGAGTTTCCTTTAGTTTTTTTGCTTTCCCCATTTAAGAAAAGATTAAGAACTTTTACTTTAACCTGTTATTTCCCCCCTCTACTGGGGATTGTCCTGGTAAGGGGCATACCTAATTCCCCTGGGTGTAAGAGGTGCAGGGTAGTCATACCAGTAAGAGAGGGGTCAGCATTCCCTGAGTGACACTCTCCTTCTCCCCTGGGGTAGAGACCTTCTCTATGCTTTTTTCTGTTTTCCCCACTGTCAAAAGTCCTATTAAAAAGAAAAAGAGCACATATCTTACTATTTGCTCCTAAAAACAGCAGAGTCCTGTGGCACTTTTAAAGACGAACAGATTTATTTATCGCATGAGCTTTTGTGGGATAAAATTCCACTTCGACAAAGTTTCCCATCTTCAAAGCATCTGATGAAGTGAGATTTTCTCCCATGAAAGTTCATGCGATAAATAAATCCGTTAGTCTTTAAAAGTGCCACAGGATTCTGTTGTTTTTCTGCAAATAGACTAACACGGCTACCCCTTTGGAACTTGGTACACTTACCTGTCCCAACTTGCGACATGCCTGCCAATCTCTCTCCAGTCAGCTCCATATCTCCTCTCCAAAACAAAGGATGTATCCTACATCCTATTCTGGGGATTCTTCGATTCAAGGCATGGCCTCTTCATGGTCCAAATATATAAGCTGCTCGAAGAAGGTACAAAAGGTATTACTACACAGTAGAAAGTCCTCAACATGCCAGACCTGCCTACAGAACAGCCCCAAATTTGGTGTATAATAAATCTCCTTAACATCCACGACTTCTCCAAAGGGACAATAAAAATATTATGCACCCACAATAATACAGAATTTCTTTTTTTTTTTCTTCTCCTTTCTTCCAAATTCTATTGTGAATGACATGGCAAACTCCCCTGTAGGCCTTCAGAGGAGCAAAACACAGAGATTCAAATAGCAAATAGAAGTATTGGAAACAAATTGTTACCTGTTAAATAAAATCACAATGCATTCTAGAGCAGTGGTTTTAAAACTTTTTTTTCTTGGAACCCAGTTGAAAAAAAATATTTATGCCTGCAACCCAACAATTACATCTTTCATCAATGCATTCCAGTCTTTTTGGAGGTGGTAGCAGGGGGCTCTGCGACCCAGTACCTGAGTCCTGACCCATGATTTGAAAACCACTGTCTTAGAGCCTAGATTAAATTAACAAGGTACTTTCATGTCTAATAAAATATTGCTCACTAGCACTTTACAACCAGGCTGGCTGTGACCCCCTTTTCATGAGGCAAACATGCTCTCAGCTTACCTCCTTAGTGAAGGATCCTGTGTCTCTACACCAGACTAATCCTTTGATCTTCTTTTTAAACAGGACATCCCCCACTTGAATGTATTTTTCCCTGTAGGTTTTCTCTTGTAAATGTCACAATTTTGTTTTTATTGGCATCTTGCTTAGTATACAAGCAGGCATCCATTGTTAGGCATATACTACAAAATACACACCTGCCCAGGCAGAGAGATAAGCATTTGTAGCCACCTGCCTGAAAGGAATGTGTCCAAGGTTTGTAATCTCTTGATCTACCTTAACTCCCAGAATTTATGAATATACTTTTTCATATAGAATTTTATACACAATTTCTTAAATATTATCCATAGATACATTTCATGGTGATTATGGGTTTTTGGTTCTCATTAGGAATTCACATGCTACCCCTGGGTAGACTACTGTTACTCCTGGAGGTATTCTGCACCACTTTGCAACTGCCAAACTAATGTCATCTGCATGTTTTACTCTTTCCTTGTCTGATGGGATCCTCAGGATACAACCTGAAACTAGGGTTGCTCACTAGTCTGGGTTGTCTCTCACAATGCTTTGCTAGTGACAAGAAGCAAATCCTTCCAGGTTCTATCACTCAGCACAACAACATGTGGAGTCCGACACCCAAAGCCACTAACACATCACATAGAGAAAGCTATGAGTCAATTCCCCCAGCTCTTCAGCCTTGCACCCCAGAATTGCACCGTCTTGCCCTCATCAGAAGCATGACCAGTGTAAGTTTATTACCCGATTTGCCCCTTCCTTGATGTAGAGAGAACACACACAAACCTTTGTAAACTGATTTGGTATTTCACACACACTTCAGCCAAAATACATTGTTTTATGTAAAATATTAAACAGATTTATTAACTATAGAAAGATATATTGTAGGTGATTAAAAGTGGTGGGCATAGAAGGTCAGCAATAGTTACCCCCTTAACTCCCTCCCCCAGTAAATGCATGATCTAAATCTCACAACTTTATTACACTAGGCAGTATTTAGATCAAGCAGTTTTCTCACCCCAGTGGATGTTATAGTTCTTAATACATAGGCTTCCCCTTTAAGCCTCGGACCAGTCTTCTCAGTTGAAATCTTTGTCTTCCCAGTATTCTTATTGCTTCCAGCATAAGTAGGAAAGGAGAAAGGCAAAGGCATGATTCCACTGTTCCTTATTTTATACCCTCAGTCCATGTGCCTGGAAAATATTAGCTCAGACATTTCCTGGTTGAATTTGCTGAGTCACATAGTTGAGCAATCATCCTCATGTCTTGTTCAGCTAAGTCCTAGAGTTGAGCGGTCCCTATTATTTGGTGCTTGTGGTTACTGTTTTTGAATTGTAAAACCCTTAATTACAATCCCCCCCGCCCCCGCTGATTAATGATCATTGAACACAGTCCCTGTAATGGTTTGTCTCCTCTGTATGTCACTAGTAAACTTACATCATATTTCAGTAACAGCTATAGAACAAAATCCCATAACTTGATGCACCCTAATTATTTACATATTTTGATAGAACAATGGGTTTCAGCAAAACACGAGCTTTCATAAATATAGCTTACATGACATGCTTTGTAAGAAGTATCACAACCATAGTTGAATGATATATATGGGAGTTACAGAGTGCTGCTTTGAGGTGTACAGTGTATCATCACCTGCAAAATAATTGATTCATGTGCCCTTCCTGTGCAGTGGTCCCAAGTGGAAATGTTTGGTTTAGGTATCATGAGCTGCTGGGGGACACATAAATCACTATCTCAGGGGGCAGGGCTGGGCATGTGTGTGAGATGCTGTCCCTCTTGCTTGCTATTGCAGTGCGCCTAGAACTAGAGATGGGGTGGCTCCTACTATGCACTGGGCTTCAGTTGTTATTCTGGCTAGGCTGGGGGTGGGGTGGAGGGGACTTTCTCTTCCCCTTCATAGACTGCTTCCAGGGCCAGGTTAGACCCACCCCTGGGAACTTCTCCCAGCTGCAGGAAGTTCTGCATCTCCCCTCCTGTGACTTCCTGCCTCTGTTGCTCCCCAGTTGCAGATGAATGGGTCACTGCTAACTGCATAGGGAACTGTCCCTGTATCCCCCCCATGTGTCTGGACCCCCCCACACACCCAGAATCTCCCACTGAGCCCCCTGCACTAAAACCTCCACTCCATCAAGTTTCACCTCCCTGCACTTGGACCACTGAGCCAAACCCCCATACCTGGACCTCTACCCCACTGACCCCCAATTTGCTGCATCTGGACTCTTATCCCACCAAGCCCCATTCCCTTAACACCTGAACTCTGCTGCCTGCTGACTTGACTGCACTGGGATCCCAAACACTCCCACTGAGCCCCAACTATCTTCACTTGGATCCTCCTCACATAGTTCCATTTCCCCTACACTTGGAACTCCCCAGTGACCCCATGTGCACCCAGATCCTCACATACCCATACCCCCCAATAAGCTGCTCACATCCAGATTGCCCCATATGGAACTTCTCACCTCAAACCTGTATCCCCCCACATTAAGCCCCTCTACACTTGAATCCTGCTGGGCTGAGCCTGCTGTCCCCATACCTGGGTCATGGGATAGTGCTGGGTGTGCATGCATGCGAGACCCTGTTCCTCTTACTGTTGTGGTCTGTCTGGCACAGAGGGGCAAGGCCCCCAGGTGTTTTTGGGGCAGGCCTGACCTTTATGTTATATCAGTGATGGCAGCAGCCTCAGCACTCAGTCCTAGGTGGGAAAAAGGGTGATTCCTCTTCGAGCAATGTCCCTGTGTGTGCTCCACATCAGGTGTCATCGCGTCCCGCGGTGAAGAGTGGAGTCTTCTTAGCAGTAGTGCTGGAGGGAGCTGCACGCGCCGGTCCCGGCTCGTGACCGTTGCAGCCTGCCTGGCGCGCACAGCTCCCTCTCCCCTCAGTTCCTTTTCAACCTCCCTTGGGTGAAAACGGAGTTTCTTTTTCCTCTTCAGCAGACGGTCAAACCTGAAAGACAAAACGAAAAGAAGAGGACTTTCAGTCATCACTAGTTCCCCTTTACCGTCTTTCTCCCATTTATTGACAAAAAAAAAAAAGCCGCGAGCCGACTTCAGACCAGCCGGCTCTTTAACGCTTCCTTCTCGACCCTGCCTACAAAATGCCTTCCTCTCCTGGGTTTAAGAGATGTTCATCCTGTAACAACCCCTTCTCCGCTTTGGATGGACACTCGCAATATGTCTGGTGCCTAGGGGACTCTCATGTCCCTCAGAAGTGCTCCCACTGCCATAAGCTCAGTGCGAGAGCCAGAAAGGAGAGGGATCTTAGACTAAAGATGTTCCTTATGGAGAAGTCTCTAGCCCCCGGCTCAGCTGCTGCGGCAGACAAGCTTCATCTGACCTCCACTTCAACGCCTGCTTCACTAACTGGGATCAATATCTCGAAAAGGGGACGCTCCCCCTCGAGAAAGTCCCCTAAAAAGAGTGCCCCTAAGGCTTGTGGTTCCTTGGGCACAAGACCAGCTGAGAAACCGAGGAGTGAAAAACCCTCCTCTGAACAGCTGAGGGCTAGGGGTAGATGCTCGACCTCCCCGTCAGCTGCGGCTCCGGACAAAGTGGTCCCGAATACATCAGACCGCGCGGCCCCGGCACCGTCCACGGCTCCGCTTGACAGCGCGGTGCCACTGCCACTTGAACAGCTGTCGCCAGCACCACGTTCCCATCCAGTGGCAGCGCAGTCTGCATCTGCTCCAGCGCTGACCCCGGTTCCAGCCTTGGCACCGCGAAAGAGGAGTAGAAAGGAGAAGCATATCTCCCCTTCTCACTCACCAGCTGTCCGCTTGGGGCACAATCCTTCCTCGCCTTACTCGGATCACAGTCGTACATACCATTCCTATGACTGTCGATCCCGAAGTAGATCTCCTCAATACAGATACGCCCACTCACGGTCAAGAGCCAGCTCTAGAGAAGCACGGCACCCTGCCTCCTGCTGCCGCTACACCTCTTCTCATCATAGCTCTTGTACCAGGCGGGACCATCGCTCACCATGCCCAAGTAGATACTCTCACCATTGTTACTACCATAACCATCATCACCATCATCGTTCTCGCTCACCACAACGATCCCCTAGCCCTCCTTTATCTACTCTCTCTGAGCAGTCTTCAATTCCACCCCGCTCTGTCTCAGCAGTGGACAACATGTCGCATTCACACTGTCTAACCCCCCCGACGGAGGAGGCGGTCATATCATCCCTAGCATCTTCCAATGATGATGCTAAGCAATTTAATGAATTGTTTAAAAGAGTGGCAAAGGAGCTGGAGATCCCACTAGAGGAGGTCACCGAGTCTCAGCATAAACTCCTCAAGATATTGCATACTTCAGGACCATCAAAAATAGCGATACCAATGGACTCAGCCCTTATGGACCCAGCCAATGTAATCTGGCAGAATCCGGCTTCGACATCAACAACAAATAAAAGAAACGACAGGAAATGGTACATTCCTGCAAAGGGAATGGAATTTTTATTCACTCATCCTCCAGCAAACTCGTTGGTCATGGACGCAGTCAACCAGAGAGGGAAACAACCAAACTTTAAAGCCACTCCTCAGGATAAAGATCTGAGGTGTCTTGATCTCCTGGGACGAAAGGTATATTCATCTGCCATCTTGCTGTTGAGAATTGCAAACTATTCCGCCTTACTATCGAATTATACTTACCTGATCTTTGAAAAGTTGGCACAAATCTCAGATATCCAATCAGACAGTAGAAGGGAACAGCAAAGATCCCTGGTGAATGAGGGTCAACTCGTAGCAAGGACCTCGCTCCAAGCGTCCTTAGATATAGCTGACACGGCAGCAAGAGCGTCAGCCACCTCCATTGTTATGAGAAGAGCTTCCTGGCTCCAGTCAGTGGCCTTGCCCAAAGACCTTCAGTCTAAAATTGAGGATTTGCCTTTTGACAAGGTAAACCTTTTCTCTGAGAAAACGAATGCAGCTATGCACGCCATGAAAGACTCCAGAGCTACGCTACGAACCCTCGGAATCTACACTCCTACATATAAAAGGAAGCAATCCAGATTCCTGGATCTTAAGCAGCTTAAGTCTTAAGACTTAAGCAGCTGCTTAAGTCGATTTAAGGAAAAATTAAGTCAACTTTATTAAACCTCATTTTAAGTCGACTTTCTGCTTAAGTCAATTTTCTAAAGTCGACTTAAGCCAATGTAGACATGGAGTATAGCCCTAAGTCGACTCTAAGTTAACTTAGGGGACTCCAGGGCTTCCCCACTGCCCTCTCTGCCAGGGTGGCTGGCACAGCCACAGCCTGGCATGCCCCCCCAAAGGGCAGGGCAGAGCCCTGCCCACCCTGCCCCTATGCCCTGCCAGGGTCCCTGCCCCCCTTTGCCCCGTTGTACCTAGGTACAATGGGGCAAAGGCTGAGCCCCCTGGCACTTGGCAAGGGGTGCCCCCCCTGCCACCGTGGGCCAGTCCTAGGTCCACCTACCCCCTAGAAGTCGACCTAGGAGTCCAGTGTGGATGCCCTAGGTCGACTTTGTAGGGTCTCCCCTAAGTCGGCTTAAAATTTAAGTGTGGACATGCTAAGTCGACTTAACAAAGTCGATTTAAAGTCGACTTTATTAAGTTGACTTAGCTAAGTCGACCTAAATTAACAAGTGTAGGCATAGCCATTTATATTTGTCTGTAAAACTCTGTGTATACTGATTGGATAGTATAAATAATAATGGCGCATAATAGTTTAGAGTTACATAACAATTTACATAACAGATCTATTGTTAAGAAAATTTTGCTTTTCTTTAGGTTAATGACTTATGTGAAATGCAAATCGATTTAATAATGAAAGACATAGCAAACACTCTTTTAATTGTCCTGCCAGAGGATGGTCCTATCAAAGTGGAGGATATGCTGACCTGCAATGAGGTATGCATCATTTTACATCTTTGAATCTGAATCTTTCTGTACATTAGAAAATAATGTTCAAATTCGTTTTATTTATTTATTTATTTTAATCTAGAAGAGGGTTTTTCTCTCTCCTCAGCAATACAAAGTAATGAATATTGTTATGGTAAACAGTTTTTAAAAATACCCATATTTCCTTTGTGATTATAACATTTTATTTTCAATAAATTTAGACGTTTTGTAAAGGTAAATAGATTATTTTATAGTTATAGTCCTTGGTCTATGTCTTTGGCCTACTGAGATTGCAGTGTCGCATAGAATTTAAATTTAAATTAAACTATCACTATTAGTTGGCATGTACCCATCTTTTATTGAGGTCTACAGACACTAGCATCATCAACTGTTTATTTTTTCATATGTCTGCTCTTCCCCACCCTACAGTAGAATCCTTACATGAAATATTATGATTTCAATTACCGAGTCACAGAGTCCAAAGCCTTTCAGTCAAGTTTAGCTTAAGACAAGCCTTATTACACTTTTTACTTGTGGTTTTCTGAAAGTAAAAAGCTCCATCAAGTCTCAATTCTAATTTTACTTCTAGTAATCATTTTTCCCCTTTCCAATTCTGCAGCTAGATGTGAGAATAAAAGAAGGAAGATAGAAAAAATGGTGGTATGAAGCAGTTACAGCTTAGGCTTTCTAGCAGTACATATTATTATTTCCTTGCTAGATCTGGGGGATCTTGATGTACTAACTGGAAGGTCACTGCATTAAACCTCATGCTGCCATTCCTTCTTTATTTACAATGCTGTGGAAATACCCGTGTTACTTTACATCTGGACTATCTAGGAGTCACTTTGGATGGAACTCTCACATATTGTGGTTATCATACAAAGACAATGATTGAGCTCAAGACGCACAACAACCTGTTCAGAAAACTGACCATTGTAAATAAATTTCCCAGATAAAAGAGATTTGTAGTAGAGGATGTGTAATATGCTTCATGGTTCACAGAGAAGTGAGAAATAATTACCTTGTTTAGGACCCCACTCAATGTCAACCTATGTTTGATTTACTGCAAAGGCAGTGGAGCCTTTTGAGCCAGTTTCATACCAGACAAGGAATTTGCTGCACTGGAATTTTGGTGGCATTTTAGAGACAGTCCACTCTGTTGATGTGGGCAGTCACAAACCATGACACATATTTTTGAAGAGTGCAAAATAACTCAATTTCCTAGATGTCTTTGTGCCTTGAGCATTGTTGGTAAGAATACTGAGGCTAGAATTGACCTGATTGCATATACAAATAAATAAATACTACCAGTGGTGTCAATGGCAGAACCCAAACTTCAGATTCTGGTTCCTTGTGAAACAGTTGATGCTGTTGCCACTTGTAATAATGGTTAGTCTGTAGTTAGTGTTGACATGTGCTTTGACAGTAAAGGCACTCCCATCCCCACACTGGTCTATCATTTTTCAGAGCCTGCTTGAGGTTGAGAGACATCCAAATTGAGATAATTAAAAGTGTTTCTTTGAGTATAGAGGAGACTGAGTCTTCGTAGATCAGAAAATATCCATTGGATAAGAGGACAAGAAGAATGTTTGTCTTCAGTTTCTAGAATGGATCACTACAGTCTCTGGCTTTACTTTATTTAATATCCAATGGTTCATCAGGGGTGAAATTGGCAGATAAGTGGAGTAGGTTTCTCCACTGAATATATTTGCAGTGCCCTTGAACCCTATCTTGGACTGGTTGCTGAAAGAGCCATGGTGACATGCTCATTCCTCCCTGGACAGAGTAAAGGCAATTGAAAATACATAATTTGGCCTAGAGATACCTCATCCCCATGAAAGTTTAAGAATTGTCCTTTCTGTGAATCATTAATGCCTCTCAAGCTGTGCCTTCTATGTCTAAGAGAAGGGCACATTGACAGGTGCTCAACTTGTAAGTCTTTCTCAAAGCTAGAGAAACACATAAAAATGTTTTTGATTGAGAAATCAATGTCCGTCCTCAGAATCTGGAGTCATAGGTGCTGAAAATCTGGAGCAATTATCTAAAAAAGTGCACCTATCACTTCACAGTTCATTCCTCTGATGTAGATGTCATTAAATGAGCTTCCTCCTCAGTTGGTAATAGCTCTAGAATGGGGTGGGGGGTGGCGGGGAGAGACTTTCTGACAGATTCGGGAAGAGCTTTAAGTCTCCCTCATGACATTCTCAGAAAAACATGGAGCTCTCCTTTGGCTTTGAAGAAGGGTACCACAATGCCCAGAAAGGGTCCCTCTGCTACCCTCCCAAGCTCTGGACACTGAACCGTGGTACTAGTCTCCTCAAAGGGAAACAAATTGCCAGGTACCAGTCATATGGAACTGAAGCACATACCTTCAGCACTAGAGTTTTCTACCAAAGCCGCAGGCTATTGTAGATCTGTCTTATGTGAGACATAATTTATTCAGTTCCAAGACTGATGAGATTTTATATTATTCGAAGGACTCCTGTGCAAGCTTCAGATCTTTGAGGGTATGTACTCCTGCTTCAAAGAGGAAACAAACTGGATACCAATCTTATCCAGATGAGTCTTATTACCTCCAACATAGATCTTCTAACCATGCAAGAAAGCTACAGAGGTTCCAGAAGAGAAAACCAGCATTTTCTATGTCATCTACACATCCAGCTATGTCCTTGAAGCAGGAAATTTGATATGGAACTCAGGAGTTCTGTCCAGTTTTGAATAGATCTACCTATTATTTCCCCACCTTTTGGCAACTGCCTTTTTTGTTTTCATGGGGTATGGATTACCATGATAGGGAGATAACAGATCTGGGGTGCTCCACTCAATTCCACACCTTTCCCACCTCCCAACCATCTTTCCCATCCTTTTTTGAAGGCCTCCTCATAGAGCATCCTACATCAGGAAGTAGAATTATTTTAGCTTTTGATGCAGTAAAAGTAGTTCAATCAGAATTCAGAATGGAATAGTTTTACTCCCACTATTTTCTGATACCAAAAAAATAAGGGTTTGGTGCTCAACTCTGAACTTGATACAGCTGAACACCTTCATCCACAGACTCAAGTCCAAGTAACTATGGCTTCAATAATTCCTTGCTTGGTCCACTAGTACTGGTACTCAGTTCTCTAGCTTCAAGATCTGTATTTTCATAATACTTGTATTCTGCCCACAGAAAAAATATCTAAGATTTCAAGTCAGTAGTTCCCTTTACCAATACAGGCTTTTGGACAGTGCAGAGCAATGAGAATATTCATCAAATGCCTGACTGTAAGACCAGTCTACCCGAGGAAGTGAGACGTCATAGTTTATCCATAGTTTGGTGACTCGATTCTCAACAGAGGGTTAACACTATTCAACAGATTCTCTATCTTTTTGCTTCCATGGGGCTTAGGTGTATTCTGTGATGGACGTTTCTGATCTCCCCAGTTTGAGTACATTAAGCTCTTTAATTTTTACTTTCACCTCAGATACAGTTATATCCCTTTGCAAACATTATTTCCATGAGCCATCCTGCCTGCCTTCATTCACATATTCCATATTATCATCCTGAAAATTGAGACAGTGTATTCATTTAGGTTTTGGCCTTTACCTAGATTACCTTTAATCTTCTTCCTATCCACACCGCATAGAGGCCCAACCTGATCATACCTTATTCTTTTTTATTTATGCAGTTATTAGTTATGTTTAATTTTCCTGGCAAGTTTTAGTTCAGCTTGACTTTAGCAATTCTCACTTTATTCTTACATTTTCTAGCCTTTACAATGTAGTCTTTTTGCTGATGAACCCTTTTTTTCATTCCTTATAGGCTTTCTGCTCACCCTAATAACCTTTTGGAGGTGATTATACAACCATCTGGATCTGAAATCTTTCCCTGAAAGATTTCTCCCGTTGCTTTGGATACAAATTTCAGATAGTAATCGTATAGTTGATCAGAAGGAATTGCAAGTCTCCTCCTTGAACCCTTCAGTCTAGCTGACTTCTTTAACTAATTTCCCAATTTCCCAAAACCTGATCTTTGAAATTTTAAAAAACATCATGACCTGATTTTGGTTATCCTTCCAATTAATTTAAACTGAATAAATTCATGCTCACCTGATACAAGTTTATGTCTTATGAACAGCTTTTCTGTGATGTCCTCACTACTTATCAAGTCTAAAATTGCATCACCTCTACTTGGTTCAGTGATGATTTCATGAATTAACTATAATCTATCACCTCCAGGAATAAGTGGAGAATAATACTAATAGTGGTAAAGCCCAATCTATATCAAAGAAGTTAAAGTCCCCCACTATGGCATAATTCTCCGAAGTACTTATCTTTCCAATAATATTAAAGATATTACTGTCCATATTTGAGTCTGACCCTGGGGTTCTGTAGGAGAACATTTACATTGTCCCAGTAGCACCTCTTTTACAATC
This sequence comes from Pelusios castaneus, assembly GCA_007922175.1. Taxonomy (NCBI): domain Eukaryota; kingdom Metazoa; phylum Chordata; order Testudines; family Pelomedusidae; genus Pelusios; species Pelusios castaneus. The sequence continues at coordinate 7,202,799 of ML685848.1, read as the reverse complement.
CTTCCCAAAAGTGATTTAGAACCAAACAGGTTCAGTTTTGTCCCCCCAGCACTTTGTATTCTTCTTTGAGTGCTTGCTCATGTTGATTTCAGCTTAGGTGTGCATGCGGTGCATGTACAATCCATCAGAACTTTTCCCCTATGGTATCCATAAGGTTTACTGTGGAGCCCCCCTAGAGTTGCGCCTTGATGGTTGCTGGAACATCTATGATAAATAATCATGATTGTTCTGTTGTTAAGTAGTTAGTTACTTAAGTGATGTTTTTAGTTTAATTGTAGTATTACAGGGATCCTGATCAGTGAAGCAGGCCAGTATGTGGCTGCTACTCTCCGTGGGCAGTGCTGGCCAGCGTGAGAGGCATGGGAGGCCGCTCCACCCCCAAGCCCTGTAGAACAGCAGCCATACACCATCCCAATTCAACCCTGGGGTGGTCCAGCAGCAGGCCAGAGGTGGGGCAGAGTGGGGGCTGGAAAACAGGGAGGATGGTCTGTGGCCCTGCCCCCCCAGCACTGAACAGCCCTGCCCCCCCAGTGTTGCCCACTGCCACTCTGGTCCATGTTCTAGGAGGGTGGGGGCACCGGGTGGCACCCCAAAACTGGGCAGTTGGGCCAGAGCCCCTCTAAACCAGCCCTGGTGCAGGGCTGGCCTTGTGCCCCCTGCAGCCCTGCACCTGAAGGCCTGGCCTACCACGACTCCCCCTCACTACGCCACTGTCTGTAAAAGAAAATGACTCCAATCTCTGGGGCTTTTGGTTGACTAACATTCATTAACAGTGTATACACTTTTAAGATTTTTCTAGTGCATAATACTTTTTAGGACAGATCTCTGAGAGCAAAATCATTAAATACATATTCAGTGTACTAAACATATGACTAAGTAGCAATCTGTATTAAGGTAATTTACTGTATATATTTTTAACAGACTTACACCAAAGAATGGGCTGAAATACTGAACCACAAAAGTATGCACATAGAAGATGCTGTCCAGGAGCTGATATCTATATTTGAGACAATTTATGAAATTAAAGATTCTAAGAAAACATTAAAAAAGTACTCATTGCCAGGTAGTTATTAGTATGTATATTGATAGTAAACAATTTCTGCTCTAAGTTTTTGAGAAAAAAAGATAGTGTGTGACAAAGCAGATTTTCTTACTAGGAAAGCTAGTTGTTTTAGATCTCTGCCTCCAGTCCCTTCTGCTGTTGCCCAGCTTCTCTCCTCATTCACACTAACAGATTCCTGGCATCCTCCTGTGGAACTCAGATAGGCTATGTCTACACTTACAAAGCTAAGTCAATTCTATTAAGTCAACTTAACAAGGTCAACTTAAGTCGTCTTAAAGTTGACCTTGTTAAGTCAATGAAGAAAGTCTACACTAGACTCTTAAGTCGACTTGGAGTCAACCTTGTTAAGTCGACTTAAAGAGTCTTAAGTTGACTGGCTAGGTCGACGGAGAGCCATGGCTTCCTTGTCCCCAGCCCTAGATGGACTTAGGGAATTAAGTCGACTTAGGGTGTCCACACCAGTTTTAGATCGACTTAATGAATCAACTTAGGCATTAAGTCGACCTGAAGTGTGGTAGTTATTAAGTCGACTTAAGGAAGCGCTTAAGTCGGCATAATGAAAGCCAGGTGTGGACGTAGCTTTCTTTAGGTCGACTTGATGCTTAAGTCAACCTAAGTTGCCAGTGTAGACACACCCATATAGTCCAACATTATTGCTGAGATTTTCTTCAAAGAAAAAATTCAAGTTGTATTCTGATCATTTACTAAATTACCAGGATGGTTTGAATGAAGAGAGAAGCTTAAAGAAGTAACAGAGTAAGAAAATTTTTACTAGATAATTTTCTGTCTGTTGCACATCTTTTCTCCTCATTCATCATTAGTGGAAGTAACAAGTACTGAATCACAGAGCAGAACCTGAGGAATTTGTTATTGTGTCTTTTAGTGAAAAGATATATTTGAACACTTGGTCTGGTGAATGGAATAATTTCCATTGACTCCAGAATGCTTTAAAGCAAAATACAATCTTCAAGTTACAAAAAAATACAGTTACATAATTTAATATTTTTATAACTCTATTCTCTATATTCTATTTTAGTTTGTATTAAGTCTTCTAATTATTTTTTATTTACAGTAGAAGGGAAACATGTTGCATTTGGGGCTGATGGTGAGGAAGGAGATACTGGTGGTTCTTCAGGTATTCTTAGTGAGGATAATGAGAAAGAAGATGAATTTAAAAAGGTATTTTCATTATAAAAAGAGAAAATAATTTATGAATTTCATAATAAATATTTTTAGAACTGAACAGAAAGTGCCTGTTTTTTTGATAATGGAATAACTGAAGCCTCCACACAACTTCTGAGTGTAGTTCATAAGGCTAGAGGGGTACATCTACACTGGAGGCTCTGTTAAGTCGACTTAACCAAGCTCGACTTTAAGTCGACTTTAAGTCAACCTTGTTAAGTCAACTTAGAGACTCCACAATCTTGCGTCCACACTGGCAGGTGCTAGGTTGAAGGAGGAGTGGCCAGGAACTCTGCAAGGGGGCTGGAGGCCAATCAGGTTGACTTAAGGGCTATTCCCCGTCTCCCCTGGCTTATGTCAACTTAATAAGGTCGATTTAAGTCTTAGGTCGACCTTAAGAGGTGGTATTATTAAGTCGACTTACAGAAGTGCTTAAGTCAACTTAATAAAAGCCCATTGTGGACGTGGGATTCTGTAGGTCGATGTAACCTTCCTTAAGTCAACCTAAGGTTCGAGTGTGGACGTACCCAAAATGACTTAACTTTCAAAGAATGTATTCTGTACTATGGCATGGCTTTCATTAACCACATTTTCAGTAAGTAATGGAACCTGAGATGAACTGGCTGGGCAACAGCCCAGGATGTTGTGCTATAATAAGAGACCATAACAGACAGACTTCCTTTAGTGCAGGCAAAGTAAGCATTCTCCTCATCCCCATGGTACAGCCAGCTACCTATTCTCCTCTTCATTTCCCCACTACCTTCCTTCATTTCAGGAAGTTCACCCCTATATTTTTCTGGCAGCCAGTGCAGGAAGGCTTCCCCTCCTCTTTTCATCTCCCATAGTGAAAGGAATTAAAGCTTAAGAGCTTAATGAAGTATTAATGGTAGTGTCATGTGTTAGAGCAGCTGGGTGCAGGTAAGTGTGAAGTGTTGTGGTGAATAGTCACTGGGTTGTGTGCAGGAGGTGGTGCTCATGGGTCCTGTGGAATGAACAATATTTTCCTGTGAACTAGTTTAGTTTAGTACTGCTGGACTTTCCTGCCTTTGTTCCTTGTTTTAGAGATTGACGCGAGATCTTTGTGATTTTTAGCCCCCCAAATGATTTGTGGCTCCTCTTGCTGGCATCTTACTTACTACAATCACACTGGATATATCTGCACTGCACACTAAGTCCAGGTCTTTGGGGTGTGGATTTGGTGTTTCCAGGCCTTTATATGAGAATCCCCACTGCATTATAAACTAGGGTTACAGTTGCTAGACCAGGATCTAATAGCTGTGCTAGTATGTCCATACTGTGCTATGCAGACATTCTGACTCACATCTGCAGCTTGACCTCTGTCCAGACTGCAAACTAACAGAGCTTGGACTTGAGTCACAGCAAGGATTCAGGTTCTGACCCACCCTCCATTTAGCAGAGTCCTAGAACATGGATTGTGAGTGCTTGCTGACCAGAGTCAGGCTAATATGTTTGTGATGGAAGGTGGGGTTTGGGTTCAAAACTGAATCAGCGCTCAGGCTTAGTATGCCAGGTAGACATATCCATTTAGATCCAGCTTTTCTGCCTCTTATCAAGGCAAACTTAGTTTTCTCAGGGATTTGTCTGTGTGTCCTCTTTCAAACTGAGGGTGAATTTTTAGGAGGAGGCTCTCCTCACTCTGGTCCAGCAGCAGTTCTTGTAGGGAGAAGATATTTTTGCAGGATTTCAAGAGACTAAGGGAATTCCTAATATTAATGCTTTTGGCAGCCTAGATTCTCCCACTTTTGTGGTACATATGGGATATTCTTCTTCTAACTAGTTCATACTTGTATTCCACCCACTTAAGTGCATGCCCAGAGCTGGAAAATATGTACTTCCATTCCACTGTACCTCGTATACCCTCTGGAACGTTTATAAAGGTGATGCTCCTGAATTCCTTAAAGACTTTTACTTCAATCCCCTAGTCTTTTGACTTTCTGTCCAGGTCATGTAGTGGTTGTACTTGCAAACTGTGCTGTCATGCTTTACTTCTCAGTGATCTGTACTCCGAACCTGCGTGTCCAGCCACTCCCTATGGTTAACCCCCTGATTGTCTGTCGCTTTATAACATTTTCTTAATAAAAATTTTATACCTCTCTTTGGTGCAAGCACAGTGTACTTCCTTACGGCTATTTAAGGGCAGCACTGTTTTGACACATTTCACCTCAAGTAGCCTGAGTCAGAGTTCCCTGTTTGGTTTACTTCATGGTTACTGGGCAATTAGAAATTTTCTTTCTGAATCTGCAGGCATTGTTAGTTTTTCTGTTTTAGTAATAGTTTGAAGTAGTATTTGTAGTTAGTGATAGTTTGGTAGTTTTGTTTTCTAGAAAAGGATGGTGCCTGGTGGCATGCTTTCACTGGCTTCAGACATTGCAGGGTAGCTATCCAAAACAGTGATCCCTACACGCTCTGTCTCGTGCTGCAGTGAGATGCATATCAGAGTGTTCCTTTAAAAAGAAAACACAAATATCTAGATATTTATGCCTCCATCAGCACCTGATAGAGCAGTTAATGTGACCTGCTGTGGCACTAAGACTTTTGGACAGTCATCTAGTCTCACAACTGGCTTCTGAATGGTAACAAATCTCAGACCTGCCTCTGACACAGATTCCTCTCCACAGAGGAGAAGGGATTGATCCTCATCTACATGCGTTTCATGAAAAGAGAGCCCATAAAACAGACAGGAGCCATTCCAAATCCAAAAGAGACTTTCTCTCTAGCTCAAAGAGAACTCTGAATATTTCCAGGATTTCTCTCGTGCACAGGGTAAAGCCCGGTCTTCATCTCATGTCTCCTTGGTTCTGAGATGGAACCATACTGTACTATCAGTTCAGACACTGTCACAGGGATGGCAATTGAGTTCAGTACCAGAAGACTTGACTTCAACACTGGTCCTTTCAGTGCCATTGAGCGCACAGGACTTTCAAGTGGCATCTGACTTACTTGGCCTATCTGTACCAAGTGTTCTAATGGCACAAGCTTCTGTAACTTAAGATCTGTCTTCAGCCATTCTGGGTCCATCCAGTTCTGCAGTTTATATACACAATTTAGCCATGATATTTGTTTCCTCATGGAGAGACAATCATAGAATCAAAGAAACTGGAAGGGACCATGACAGGTCATCGAGACCAGTTCCCTGCACTCATGGCAGGACCAAGTACCCCCATTAAACCATCCCTGACAGGTGATTGTCTAGCCTGCTCTTAAAAACCTCCAATGAAGGAGATTCCACAATAAAAATACTCCCCTGGCACCAAGTTGGATACCACTGTTAACTAGATCGGTACTGTCTCTTACTTGGACATCTGCTCTGATGCTTTGTTCAGTGCCTTTAGCTTGATGTCAGCACCAATAGAAAGGCTGTTCTTGGTACTGACATTTGAGATCGCCTCTTCCACATACTCGGGGTGAATCTTCAGTACTGACCATTATTTCCATCTTCCCTCTGGGATACAGAGTCACCAGGACACTCAATAGCCCCTCCAGGCATGGCCCATTTGATATCCTCCTATGTATACAAAGGATTCTTTTCATTTTGACTCAGAATCCTTCTCCTAACTGTCCCTTCCTAATTGAAAATAGAAAAGAGCCTCCAAGTTGTCTGTGGAAAGGGAATATTGTTACCGAGAGTGGAACTACTTTTATATGAGGGACAGGCTATCTTGGCAGAGTCCATAGTCACCACTAGTTTCATACCCATTGCCTCACTGAATCTACTGAAACCCTAGGGAACTGCTTGATCATTGAGGGCCAGAGCAGGGACATAACCAGACATGCCTTTCTGGTCAGACCTCTGAGTTCCTTGGGTTGGCCTGGGCCAGTTCCTGCTTCCGGTCACATGTCTATAAAATATGCACAAACTTTTGGACTTCTTGCGAAGATCAGCCCATGGGAGGATTGAACTCAATATGTGAAGCAATTTTGAAGGCTGCTAAAACCTTGTGGAATACACCAACCTCTATGATGCCCAAAGCTAAAAGTACTGCAAAATGTTCCCATGTTTTTATTCCCAGCTAACTCGTTACTCCTTGGTGTACCTCTTCCAACAAAAGATCTCCTCAGTGTCGGTACAAGAGGTAACTGAGGAAAAAGAATCTAAGAGACTTGATTCATTGGGGAGAAAATTTTATTCAACTTAGTGATTACACCTATTGGCTATGTCTACACTTGTTCAAATAAGTCAGCTTTACTAAGTCGACTTTGTTAAGTTGACTTAGCATGGCCGCACTGTAAATTTAGGTCGACTTAAAGTCGACCTTGCCAAATCAACTTAGAGCCTCCACACTGGATGCCTAAGTTGATTTGTAGGGACTAGGTGGACCTGGGAGTGGTGCATGGTGGGACGGGGGGCACCTGAGAGGTGCCCCCCTTCCTCGGGCACTCCTTCCAACATGCCAGGGAGTTCAGCATTTTCCCCATTGTACCAAAGTACATGGGGGCTGAGAGGGACAGGGGCAGGGTATCGGAGCGGAGTGGGCATGCCAGGCTCTGGCTGTGCCAGGCACCCTGGGAGGGAGGTCAGTGGGGGAGCCCTGGAGACCCTTAAAGTCAACTTAGGGCTAAGCCACGTCTATACTGGCTTAATAAAGTCGACTTAGCCAGTAAGTCGACTTAAAACTAGGTTTTATTAAGTTGACTTAAAATTTCCTTACCTTTGATTTTCTTAACTGGGACTCATAAAACTCATAAAAATTGTTGATAAACTCTCCGAGGACTTAGGAAATAAGTTTAAAACACTGCTTGCAGAGGGTTGTCTGGCAGCCAAAATGTCACTTGTGCTTAATATTGTGAATATTCCTTCAGACTGACAGCCTCTTCAATAACTGAGATGAGCTTCTTAGTTGCAGAACTTTAGTTTAGTGCTAGACATTCAGCAGGCTACAGAGAATCTCCCCTTTGATGGTAATTCTCTCTTTTCCAATAAGACTAATATGACTCTGCCGTCATTCAAAATTTCCAGGGCTATGTTACAGTCATTTGGGGGGGTCTATGCTCCATTCTTGAAAAGGCAGCAATACAGACAGCAGCAGAAGCAACATCAGCAACAGTACTTTTTTACATTTACATTTCTTTTACATTTTGGATTATATATGTACAGCATCTAAATATTTTTATTTATTTTTATTTGTTGCAGGAATGTAAAGAGGTAGTTGCATATTTCAGCCATCAGTTACTAGACAGTCTGTTGAAAGCCACCCGGCTATCTTTGGATACGCTTAAAAAAAGAATGTTTGTTTCAACGTAAGTTGCAAGTGAAGTATTACTTCAGTAAAGCAATTTAGACAGTAATACTAAGGTAGTATTCATAGAATTATAGAATCGTAGGGCTGAAAGGGACCTCATGAGCTCATCTGGTCCTTACCACCCTACGGAAGGAATTGATTGAAATGTTTGGTGACCAGTTTTCATTATTTTGGAAAGTCTTCCATCCCAAGTACTGCCTGGAAGGCTTGAAGTTCAGTGGCTAGATCAAGCTTGAGAATTCTCTAAGATGATTTCTTCAGGGATTCAAATTTCAGTGGAACTAATTTCCTTTCATAGTAACTCAAATGATGGTGGCAATATAGTTTAAAAGGTTTATGGTGGAGTGTACATAACATATTTCAATTCTTTTTCAGCACCAGCACCTTTGGACGAACAGGTTTTTTTGCTCATGCAAACAAATCTGAAGAAGTTCTTTCTTTCCTAAAAGCTGAAGTTCATCTTGCTATTCCTAATGTGGTAAGCAGCCTGTGCTATTGGTTCTTTTTTATATTGACTCTTTGGCTGTTTTATGACTTCAGCACTTGCATTGATGGTTTTTGTTGCTGTGGTATTGTTGTCATGGCCACACTCTTTAAAGGCACGTGACACCACTTATATTGGGAACAACTGGAAGTGATGATCATTTGGAAAAGGAGCATAGGTTGCTCTGAAGAAGATTGTATGCATCAGCCTGTGCTGACAAAAATTTCTAAGTTATGAAAATTATCATTAATACTAAATACTTTCTACCAGATCTACTCAACAGGGAAGACAGATGGGAGCAACAAACTAGGAAATGTGCATATGGGTCTATATAGGGATTCATGAGGGAGGTGGAGAGGTTAGTGTGAATATATAAGGAATCGTAGAGAGATGCAACTAGGGAAAGGAATTTGTAGGAAAGGAAGGAAGAGAGAAACGGGTATACGTTCTAGCTGTTTTGCAATGATCTAGAAGTACAAAGTGGCTTTAATACAGCATAACTGGCCAATATATTCAGGGTGCTTTATGCAGTTCTAATGTGGCATAAAGAAGCTGAAGCATACAGGTGAATCTGGCCATGAAAGTTATATATTTTAAAAGTTATTTGAGATTGATACTATCTATCCTAAAATCTTTAGGAATGTCGCATGATAGCATTATTAGAGTTTCTTATGTAGTGTTGATGTATGAAAATTTTAATTAAAACCAATATTGAAATTTCCTGACAAAAATTGTGTTAAGATGGAATTAAATGCATTACAGGGATGTTGTAATTGTTCCCAAACCCCAAATGTTCTTTGAGAGTTTTTGTACATTGATCTTACTTCAAGGTGCACCTGTGCTCCATGTACATGAGATTTGGTTCCTTTAACCAACGCTGTCCATTGGGGGAGGCACCTACATGGTCTGATAATCCCACCTGAGGGCCCAATTGTCTCTCAGGGTCTTTTTTTTAATACCAGTAAGAGCTCAGACAATACTTAGGCTGTATCAACCTGACTCTTCTTCGTGTAGTGTCCCTGTGGTTGCTCCACTCTAGGTTTCGGCTTATCCTCGAGTCCTTGATTGGAGTTGTACTTGTCCAACTTGCACGTGTGCCATCTCTGTCTTGCAGTGCTATTGGTGTCTTTTTTGGCATGTGTGACCCAACTATCTTAGTTCTTTCTCAACCATCTGCTGTCCTCGTGGGCAGTGCTGATGCAGACAGCAGCACTGACATTGGCACTGATATCAGCACAGTCACAAAACACACTGAAAAACAACAGCACTGTCAACAAGAAGATGTGGTATTGACATCTTCACCTTGGTTAACCGGTAGTGCACAGACCCTTCTCCAGTGCATTTTACCCATGAGGAGCCTCTTTCCTCAATCCTTTGTTCAAGTGGGTGTGAGGAGGAAGGAGGAGAAGAGAGATTCTCCTCTCACCACCCTTCTTCCACTAGACCTATCATCTAAGCACCTAGATATAAGTCTCACTCTAGACATTGCACACAGCCATGGTATGGAGCACCATGGTTTGGGGTACATGTCCCTTATCACATTCAATGGCTGAGATGGGATAAATGGTCTACCTACACTAGGGTTTATAGCAAACCTCCAAACCACCATAGAGACAGACCAAGATCTTTCACAAGATCTGCTTCCTCCATTTCCAAACCACTTGAAGCTGCAGAAGGAAAGGAAGAAAGCATAGAGGAGACACTACCACCTGTACAGAACTCATCTTCCATACCAGATGAGAGTATAATCCCATCACTGAATACAACTGTTGATTGTAAGTACTTTCAGGAGCTGTTTAAAAGAGTGGCTGAAAATCTGGAAATGCCATTCCAGAAAGTCGATAAAACCCACCACAAATTATTGTGAATCCTACAGACTTCAGCCTTGTCTATAATTGCACTATCTATCGATGTCACGTTGGAGCCAGCAAATAATATCTGGCAAACACTGGCCACCATTCTGCCCTCCTGAAAAAAGGCAGAGAAAAAATATTATGTTCCAGCCAAGGATACCAAGTTTCGATTTACTCATCCTGCTCCCAACTCTCTAGTCATCGAGGAAGTAAATCAAAGAGATAAACTCCAATGTAAATTAATGTAATGTAAATTAGACTTATTTGGCAAAAAAGTCTGTTCATCGGCAACATTACAGCTTCATGCAGCTAATTACACAGTGCTGTTAACCAGTTATGACCATAACAATTATGCTAAGATCTCAGAATTTATTGATGGTCTCCTGAACAGCAAAAAAGAGCATTCTAGGTCTCCCATAAATCAAGGCCAACAGGTTGCAAGAACTGTGTTGTAACCCTTCTTCAGCGTGGCTGATATAGCCTCAAGAACAATAGTGATGGCAGTTGTCATGAGCAGGACATTGTGGCTCCACTCTGCAAGTTTACCCAGGGAACTACCATCCACCAAAGAAGACCTTCCCTTTGATAAGGTGAACCTCTTTGCTGAGAAAACTGACCAAGTCCTGCACACCATGAAGAACTCACGGGCTGCTCTGTGCACCCTCGCAGTATATACACCTGCAATGTGGAGGAGACTTTATAGATATTAGCCTTACCCTTGCAGATACCAACAATACTCACAGCACAGGTATTGTGAACCTCCACAGAACAGACAGAGGCACCAAAGACATAGCTCTAGTCTATATCACGGCATGATTTCAGCAGCAATTGGAGGAAGATACACAAAGTACTTAAAATACCTTGTGTATCTCCCTTGCCTACCTCCTATTTTCCATGGTGTCTTCACATGACATTACAACAATGTTACTATAAAAATAATCAGTACATCATGAGAATTTCAAAGGCATCTAACATGACATACGTTACATTAAATGATACACCATATACTAGGGCAGGGGTTCTCAACCTTTTCAGGATTGCGCCACAGCTGGGAGGCTTCCCAGCTGTTCAGGCACACAGAGCTGCGCCCCCTCTCCTCCACAGCTAAGGCTCCCCTCGCCCTGCTTCAGGAGCTGGTGTAGTGCTGAAAACTGTGTTTTGGCAGATTTTGTTACTTTGGTTGTATGGCAACAAAAACAGCCGAAACACAGTTTTTGGCACTCCACCGGCACTAGGGCTGGAAGCCTCGACTTTATAAAACCTCCTTTCCACTAGACCTAAGGCTTAAGTCGACTCCCTAGAGTCGACTTAAGCCAATGTAGCCATGGGGTAGCCCTAAGTCGACTTAGGACTACCCCAGGGCTACACCAATGCCCTCCCTGCCGGGGGGGGGCACAGGGGTAGCCTGGCATGCCCCCCCACCTGGCAGGGCAGAGCCCTGCCCACCGTGCCCCTATGCCCTGCCAGGGTCCCTGACCCCCTTTGCCCCATTGTACCTAGGTACAATGGGGCAAAGGCTGAGCCCCCTGGCATAGGGCAAGGGGTGCCCCTCCTGCCCCCGTGGACCTGCCCTAGGTCCCCCTAGCCCCAGAAAGTCGACCTAGAGCATCCAGTGTGGACGCTCTAGGTCGACTTTCTAAGTCCCCATTTAAGTCGACTTTATTTTTAAGTGTGGACACACTAAGTCGACTTAAATTCACAAGTGTAGACATAGCCTAGGGCTAGGAGCTATCCAGGGCTGCAGAGATCCTTGCAGCCTCAGGACTGCCCCCAGCCTGAGGGTGCCACTGCCAGCTTTCCCCCTCCCTGCTTCAGCCTGGGAGCAGGACCAGGCAAGCTGGTAGCAGTGGCACTCGGCTGGGAGCAGGTTGATGTGACACCAATTTTTGGCAACACACCTCCCTGCTCTTTGCGACACACAATGGTTGAGGACTGCTGCAGTAGGGTGATGGTGACCTTTCGCCTGAATCCTCGCAGTAACATACAAAATGCTTTTTTAAACATACTGGAGATCATATGGCAATTGTGTTTTACTTGGACAGGAAGTGTTCCTAAGCCTGTGTCAGGTAGAGATAATGACTCGCCCGTGGAGGAAGCTACACCAGTCTCCAAATGTTTATCTGTGAACAGCCATGTGACTGGTACAAGGGGAGTGGGGGTGCATGGATTTCAAACTCTTTGAATCTTATGAATAGCAGTTTATCTACTGAGGGAGAGTTCATCTCCAGTCTTCTCTCTCAGGAGCAGACAGAATGTGCCTCTTAGCTTATGCTGATTGAGGATGTGTTTGTTGTCTCAGAGTTGGTTCTTGATTTAACTGAAATGCAGAAAGAGCCTGTTATTGTTCAGAAGAATAACCAGGGGTTAAAGTAAGGGGGATCGCACTGGAACACGGTTCCGGGGCCCCCACATTTGAGGGGCCAGAGTTCAGGGGCCCCTAAATAACGCATGTTCCACCCTGCCCTGGCTGCTGGCAGGTCCTACGCCACATAACTTATTGTGTTATGCAGTGTTTGCTAGTTTGTGACAATAATTGCTATAGACATAAACACCATATAAAATTATAAATATTTTTATGGAGTGATAACCGATGCATGTGGTACTGAGAAGTGGTTGCAAATGCCTACCTGGGCTGGGGCCCACACATGCATAAAGGGGGCCCAGACAATACAGGAAGGGGGCCTGGAGATTAGGAGGGTTCCAGAGCCCGTCAAATTATTCTTTAACCACTGAGAATAACGAGTCCTGTGGCACCTTAAAGACTTAACAAATTTCTTTGGGCAAAAACTTTTGTGGGCTCCAACCCACTTTGTCAGATACAAGAAGAATGTTCAGAAGAATATTTCTTTAGAGCAACCCTTACCTAAGGAGAATAAAAATAGATTTTCTATGGAAAATGGATTGTTGGTTAAAATGCTCCGGAAGGAATAAAACCTCTTGCTAGCTTTAGCCGGCAGTTTGATGCAAATAAGGAGTGTGGAAGTGATTTGTTTGAGTTAACTCAAGATGAATGATTGCTTGTAGAAAGCAACGATTTATATGCTGAGAGACTAGGTTCAGTTTCTAACAGCCACAGTTTTTCAAATGTGTATGGCTTGCTCAAAAAGGATTCAAGTGTGGATAATATAAAGAGGTTTCTTATGGAACAAAAAGGATTAGGAAGTTTGAATAGCCCTATAACCAAGCAGCTGTGTTTGGTCAGTGTATTGGTGAGATGATAATGTTGTTGGGACATGAAGGGCTTCAAACTGACTCTTTAAGTGAATAGGATAGTGTCTTATGTTAAGAAAATTCCAAAGGGGTAGCTGTGTTAGTCTATTGTAGAAAGACAACAGAGTCCTGTGGCACTTTTAAAGACTAACAGATTTATTTATCGCATGAGTTTTCATGGGAGAAAATCCCACTTCATCAGACGCTTTGAAGATAGGAAAGTTACTGTAACTTTTCTATCTTCAAAGCATCTGACGAAGTGGGATTTTCTCCTACGAAAGCTCATGCGATAAATAAATCTGTTAGTCTTTAAAAGTGCCACAGGACTCTGTTGTCTTATGTTAAGAAAGGCAGTGACTGGCAATGGGATAATGTAGCACACCTCCATCCCTGAGTAAAACAAGAAGTTGGGACAACTGAGATTCAGAGGGGTACTTTTAAGTCACAATTTTTTTGAGCTCCTACTGGGGCACAGCCATACAGCACCCCTTAGCAAGGATTATGATGAATGGCTCAATGTAAGCCCTTGGAAAATTATATCATGGTGCATTTATTTATTTAAACATTTTTTATATTTTGTTCAGGTAATGGTTCCTAGTTTAGATGATATACAGCAAGCCATCAGTCGTATGATCCAATTAACACTGGAAGTAAGTCGTGGAGTTGCACACTGGGGACAGCAACACTTACAAAAATCTAGTATATTACTGGATAGAAAAGTACCCATTGTCTCTTCATCACCCAGTATGCTGTCGGGGAAAACAGCCAAAAAAGAAGAAAGTAAGGTTTTGCTTACTTTGACGTTTTCTTTTAATAAAATGTCTTTGCTTCTGAATATTTTATGATTATTTTCACTTGCGTTGGAAAGGACATACTGTGGGTTATTTTGGATTATCCTAGTTATTTTTACTTTAATTTAGTCCATTGTATTTAAGTGAGGTGGATATGTCATACTAATGGAAGTAGTAGGAAACTACAAAATAATCAGATAAAATATTGCATTATAGAAATATTGTTACAGTATGAGTCTCACTTTAATCTCAAACAACATAAAATTGTTAGTGTTATCATTTTGTACTGCTACTTTCTTCCTGCTGCAGAATGTAGCTCATAACAATGCTGTTGGATAACATAAAGATTTACACAGACTTCATTCAGTGGATGTATGGTTAAGACAGGATTCAAGTCACTGACATTGCAAATGAAAGAGTTCATTATTATCTGCATTCCTAAAGTGGACATATGTAGAATTGTACTATTAACAGAAATATTAAAAGAGAGGAAGTATGCTAAAATGATGAGGGCACTAGATATGACTTGCAATACATAGATTCACATACCTAATCCATTACAAGCTTTCTGTCTGTGTCTCAATTCTACATTTGTAAATTGGGGAAAGTAGTAAGGAGTGTAATAAGGATAAATACATTAAAGATTTTGGGTTGGTTGGTTGCTGAGGCAATGGTGGCCATATATATACTTAAGATAGATGACTGGATTATGCCATTTAAATTATGAAGGGCATTTGTAGCACAGAATTGTAAGAATTCAAGTTAATATGTCATGATATGAGAAAATGTAGGAATGCATAGAGATTAGCTTCCTGAAAATATATTTGACTCTGTTAAAGAAAACATGGGAAAATAACATATCAGTAATTGTCAACAAAATACTGGGAATCATGCATTTAACAATGTATTGTAAATTTGTGGGAAAATGGAAAATAATTTAATGCACTAATAATGTACTGACCTCTCACACAGAAAAATTGAAATTAAAATGTGTCTCTTGGGCGACAAGTGACATCTGCAGATACTTAAACTACATATTGTTCTTCAAGTGCTTGCTCATGTCCATTCCCAGTAGTTGTGTATGCACCTCTGTTAAAAATGTATTTGGAGAGGATTATAGCTTTATAGTTTTGGAGGTTTGAAGATGAATTTTAATGGATCATTAACGTTTTATGTAAATTGCTTATTTTACAGAAGTACCTGATGAGGTCATTCCTGCAAGAAAGCTAAGAAATTTTTATCCAGGTGTTGCAGAACACAAAGATATTTCTAAACTAGTTGTGCTCCTCTCCTCATCTGTAAATTCTGTAAGAAAAGCAGCTAGTGAAGCACTGCAGGACTTTCAGAAATATAAGGTTCTCTGGACAGAAGACAGGGATGCTAAAGTTCAGGTAAATTTATTGATGAGCATTTCTAAAGTAGCATTCTCTGTAAGTCTCTTCATATTTTGAAATAAAAGGACACGGAGGAAGATTGGAGGAATAGGATGTGTAAATAAATTAACAGATGAAAGAAATCACTATGACCTTACAACAACACTGGTAAACAATATATATTGTATATTTCCTAATCTCAAGTGAGATGAGTTAGGTTATGTCAACACTACAACTAAATACTCATGAAGGGCTTGTGTCAGCTGACCCCTGCTCACAAAGCACAGGTTGTGGTGTTATAAAATTGTGGTGTAGACATCAGGCTCAGGCTCAAGCTTAGGCTCTGGGATCCTCTCCCTTTGAGAGATCCCAAACCTTGGGCTCCAGCCTGAGGTCAAATTTCTACACTGCAATTTTACAGCCCTGTAGCATGAGCCAATGTGAGCCATGTGTGTTTAATTGCAGTGTAGAAATGCTCTTATGACTTTATAGTGCTAGATTGGGAATGTGTGCACCAGGATTTCAGTATCTAATAATATAGTGGACAATGCTAAAAAATGGAAATTTACTGCCACATAGTATTCTTTGTATTTACTTTTATAACTGTGTTGCAGGGTAACTTTTCCACTCCAGAAAGGCAGGGGTTAAAAGTCCTGAAGAGGGGAAGTGGCCAATGGGAGTAAAGGGCTGCAGGGCTAATCAGGGCGCAGCAGGCAGTATAAGGCTAGGGTAATCCGAAGAGGGTTGAGGAAGTGCTCAATCGAGCACTTAGGATCCCTGAGTCGGGGCCCGGATAGGTGGGCAGGCCTGGGTCCCATATACCTCCTCCAGACTGCCAGTGGGCAGGGAACCACAAGAGAGCAGTGCATCACGGTGGCTACTGAGACAAGTGGGCCAGCCGGAGCTGGACTATACCCCAGAAGTAGGAAACTCAGGACTTGGCTGGAGGGCTGAGGTAATGCAAAGAGACTGTAAACCATGAGAGAGACCAAGCACCAACCAGCCAGAATGGGAGGAAAATAAAAGCAGGGAAGTGTAAGTGATAGGATCAGGTCGGGCTGTAACAGCAAATCAAAGCAGATGTTAAGATGCAAACACTGGGGAACAACATAAAGAGGAAGGTGAGGTCAAAGCACCTGTTATAATGAGAAAAAAAAATCAAAGCTTCCAAGAGAAACTGCAGAACTGGAATTCATATGTAGATTTGACTCCATTTCCTCAAGGTTAAACAGGGTCTACATATTTTTTCTCATTACAACAGGTGATTTGACCTAACTTTCCTCTATATGCTGTTCCCCAGTGTTTGAATCCTAACATCTGCTTTGATTTGCTGTTACAGCTTGACCTGATCCTCTGTCTTACATTTCCCTGCATTTATTTTCCTCCCATTCTGTAAGTTCCCCATCTTCAAAGCGTCTGATGAAGTGGGATTTTTGTCCACAAAAGCTCATGCAATAAATAAATGTGTTACTCTTTAAAAGTGCCACAGGACTCCTTGTTTGTTTTGCTGAACTCAACTAATGCAGCTACCCTTTGGAACCTGAATTTACTTTGTTAGCATTTGCCTTCCCCATTGTAATGTTTCTCACCCTTGCAAGTGTATATATCTCTCCTAACTGTAGTTTCCACTTCATGCATCTGACAAAGTGGGTTGCAGCCCATGAAAGCTGAGAAAAATTATTAGTCTTTAGGGTGCCAGAAGATTTTCCTTGTATTAGTCACAGAATTTCTTTGATATCACCTTGTCACCTTAGATATTTGCAGAAATGAATTCTGTTTTTTCACCCACAAGGACTATAAATTTTATAGGTGCATGGCTGAATTCAATCTTTCCTCCCTGCAGATAGGCTTTATGGAATGAGCAATCTGATCTCTTGAATCACATACAATTCTGCAACTATTGTAGTCAGTGTCTCTCCCTGTAAGTCCACCTGGCTGCATGCACCTAGAAGACACCTTTTGCCAGGCTAATGGCATGTGCCATGATCCACCTGTACTGAAGGTGGTGTTCTTAGTGGCCATTACATTGGTAAGAAGGGGCCAGTGATCTGGGAACCATGATGGCAGACCCCTAATATAGAATTTTGCAAGGTGATCATAGAGTCATAGAATTATGGAACTGGAAGGGACCATGAGAGGTCATCAAGTCCTGTCCCCTGCACTCTTGGCAGGACCAAGTACCATCAAGACCATCCCTGACAGGTTTGTCTAACCCCTTCTTAAAAATTTCCAATGATGGAGTTTCTATAACCTCCCTAGGCAACTTATTCGAGTAGTTAATCACCCTGACAGTTAGAAATCTTTTCCTAATGTCCAACCTAAACCATCCTTGCTGTAATTTTAAGCCCATTGCTTTTTGTCTTATCATCAGTGGTTAAGGGGAATAATTTTTCTCCTTTCTCTTTATAACAACACAGCTGGGCTTTCAACATTTGGCCTTTTTGGTTCACAATTTTTACCCATTCAAAATGTGGTATGTAATGTTTGATGTAATAATATAATGATACTTGTTTTAGTGATGAGATAAAAAAGATCATTTACTAACTGACAGTTTAAACTGCCCACAGCAATTTCTGGCTAGCAATCCCTCTCTGACTGAAATCAGAGCAGAAATTCTACATTATGCTACTTTTGAACAAGAGATTGAGGATTTAAAACCTACTATTCTTGTAGGTCCAATTGAATTACATACAGGTATGGCTATTTCTCTTTTTTCTTTGTACATAATATATAATGTAATAAATGAACATAATATTTGTATTCTAAATTATCTGAATTGTTATTTAAAATGAAATGAATGGACTAATGTTTGCAAATAGTCTAATTTTCATAATATGACTAGAAATGATCAAATATCTAATGTTTTTTCTCTTTTTTGTTTGTTTTTTTCATTTATGTCTCTGTGTTGCTTCTTCCAATTCAACAATCTGGATCACTAGGAGTATTTTCTGTTCTACTGCAGCATGTGGTTCAGACCTGCCAATCACAGAATTACTTCTTGTGTCTTGCTCACAACACTCCTGCTAAATCCAGTGATGTTTGATGTTTTTGGGGGGTTTGCAACAGTGTTATACTGTTCACTCATATTTATCTTGTGATCCACTCTACCCCCCAGATCTCTTTCTAAAATACTCCATTATAGTCAATCATTTCCCTTTTTTCTATGTATGAACTGATTGTTCCTTCAAGTGGCATATTTTGCATATATTATTATTGAATTTAATCCTGTTTATTTCAGACCATTTCTCCAGTTTGTTCAAATCATTTTTAATTTTAATCCTATCCTTTCAAGCACTTGGAACCCCTCCCAGCTTGGTATCATCTGCATTCTCTCTATGCCACTATCTAAATCACTGATAAAGATACAGAAAAGAACCAGACCCAGCACTTATCTTTACAGGATCCCACCTGATATGCATTTCCACCTTGGCACTGAAGGGGTTAAGGTGGCCAAAGAAAGAACTTTTACAGTTGTACTTGATGGGAAACACAGGAAATTATAGACACTAATTCCAGATGAAGCCCATCTGGGGAAGACTCTAGGAAATGATCATAAAAAGCGAAAGTTTGTAATGGCAGGAGGAGGCAAGGATAGAGTCAGCAGTCACACTCTAGAAGCAGAGGTGGGGAGGAGGAAACCCAGTAGGGAGAATAAACTCTAGGACCTTAGCCCTGAAAGAAGGGTCAACCCCAGATAAGGTATGGGGGAAGAAAGCCTAAGAAAGCCAGATAAGAAGCAGACCAGGGAAACAGCAACAAGGAGGAGGACTTCATAGATTTTTGTCTACTGTCTCCCTGAGCTGCTTCTTACCCTGCCGTCTCAAAATTTCCCTCTCCATCTCTATCACTTCAGTAAACCCCATCACACAGGGTCAGAATCCCAGGGCTTCTGCTGATCAAGGGGTTTCCTTCTTTGCTCCTCACTAAATCCAGAGATTGACTGCAGACTTAGACATTGCAGCCTTCTTCTCTTCCCACTTCCTTGCTTTAATACAAGCCTCACCTACTCCTGCCCAGATGGGTACCATCTTCAAATGTTGCTTGTCAGTCAGGCCACTGTTTCTCTACAGATTCAATTTACTAGGTTAATTGGCCCTTCCTGGGCTACCTTGACCCATTTAGGGTTGGTATGGAGTGAACATTCCATTGCAGCTACACAACAGAAGAGCTGCATCAAATATGTGTACTAGCTTCAAGGGCAAAACTTACCACAACTGTATGGATAATATGACTAATTCTATGCACAAGGAGCAGTATGTACAGGCAACTGTAGGATTTTGCCCCTGCAGTGGTGTATGTGCTTTGCTTGAACATTACAGGAATCCATTAAAGGAATCCATTTTGAGGCACTTGGAAGAGAGGAAGGTAATCAGGAATATTCAGCATTGATTCATCAAGGGCACATCATGTCTGACCAACCTGGTTACGTTCTATGATGTGATATCTGACTTTGTGGATGTGGGGAAAGCAGTAGATGTGGTATACCTTGACTTTTGCAAAGCTTTTGATATGGTTTCCCACAGTATTCTTACCAGCAAGTTAAAGAAGTATAGTTGGATAAATGGACTACAAGGTGGATTGAAAGCTGGCCATATAATTGGGTTCAATGGGTCTGATCAGTGGTTGAATGTCTAGTTGGTAGCCAGTAACAAGCAGAGTGCCCCACGGTTGGTGCTGGAGCCAGTTTTGTTTAATATTTTCATTATTGATCTGGAGTGGATTGCACTCTCAGCAAGTATGCAGATGACACTAAGCTGGGGAGACTGGTAGATATGTTGAAGGGCAGGGATAGGGTACAGAGTGACGTAGACAAATTAGTAGATTGGGGCAAAGGAAATTTGATGAGGTTCAAGAAGGACAAGTGCAGAATCCTGCACTTAGGATGGAAGAATCTCATGCACTGCTACAGATTGGAGACTGACTAGTTAGACAGCAGTTCTTCAGAGAAGGATGTGTGGTTACAGTGGACAAGAAGCTGGATATGAGTCAATTGTGTGCCATTATTGCCAAGAAGACTAATGACATATTGGCTGCATTAGTTGGAGCACTACCAGCAGATTGAGGAAAGTGATTATTCCCCTCTCTTTGGCACTGCTGAAAGGATGTAGACAAGTTGGAAAGAGTCCAGCGGAGTGCAACAAAAATTGTTAGAGGGCTGGAACACATGACTTATGATGAGAGGCTGGGAGAAGTAGGCTTGTTTAGCCTGCAGAAGAGAAGAATGAAGGGGGATTTGATAGCAGTCTTTAACTACCTAAAAGGTGGTTCCAGAGGATGGAGTTAGACTGTTTTCAGTGGTAGTAGATGACAGAACTAGGAGCAATGGTCTCAAGTTGCATTGAGGGAGGACTAAGATATTAGGAAAAACTTTTTCACTAAGAGGGTGGTGAAGCACTGGAGTGGGTTACCTAGGGAAATGGTATAATCTCCATCCTTGGAGGTTTTTAAGGCCTGGTTTGACAAAACCCAGGCTAGGATTATTTAGTTAGGGTTGGTCTTGCTTTGAGCAGGGGGTTGGACTAGATTACCTCCTAAGGTCCCTTCCAACTTGAATTTTCTATATTCTAAGATTCTATAGTCCTCTTTTTATGGATAGCCTGGACTAAATCTGAAGGACACTTCTATGTGACCAGTAAGAAAAATCTGAATCTTTGAGCAAAACTTAGTATAGTAAATTTCCATGTTTTTAGATTTCCAAACAAAATTCATCTCAAATTTTATTTGTCTTATTATCCCAAGGGACACTTCTGATGCAACAGAACTTGCAAACTATTTAACCATCCTGCTCAGTCTATATTGTTGTTCAAGGAAAAGTGCTGATGAATCAAGGCATCCTCTCTTTGAGGATCAGAATCTGCTTATATTTGAGGGAGTGGAAAGGATTATCAAATCCTGTGGATGCTGTCTGTAGTCAAAAAGCAGAAGTAGAGGAAGAGAAAGATGGGAAAAGACAATTAATTAGAGATCTGGAAAAAAATTTCCATATAAAGACATTTTTTAAAAAAAAATGGGACCTTTTATTTTAAAGAGAAAATGAACAAGAAAAGACAGGATAAAGGTATAATGAATGGTATAGAGAAGGTAGATTGGGCACTTCAGTTCACCTTTTTGAATAATGGACGTTCAGTTAAGTGGAAAGAAAACAAATTTGAATTTATAAAAGGAAATATTTTTTTCACAATCCACAATGAGCCTAGGAAACTCAATCAGGATTAAAAAATCCTGCACATATGTATGGACCACAAAAATATTCAGCACCCTTTCTTCTAAAATGTAAGGCTCGTTCCAGAAGTTCTAACTGTGATCATCAACATCCCCTTTCAAATTCAGTTGTTTAGTGCTCAGATTAGAACATTTTAGCTAACATAAAATAGAAGAGGCAATAACTCAAGCGTAATTCTTGTTTTATGAACATAATGATTTTATTAGATTAGCAATTACTCATTTTCCTTCAGTAGAGTTCAGAGTGTTTACTGAAATTCTTACTTGTTCTAAAAATAACAAGTAACTGAAGCAATAACTGGCTCTTCAACTTCACTGTTGTGTGGTGTGTATGTGTGTTTGTGTGTCTATTTTTGATATGATGTAACAGTTCAAAATTTTGGTTGTGGAATATTCCAGATGCATTCTTGTACAGGAATATAGGCGCAAGAGGCCAAATCCTCAGGTGATGTAAATCAGTTTAGCGTCATTGACTTTAATGAAGCTATACCAATTTACATGAAATGAGGATCTTGTCTGAGAATTTGAAAGAAAGCAGTGTAAGTGAATAATTTTCTCCTTTTGTTAGTCTTATATGTTTATTCTTTTAGTGACATACGGCTCATAAAATGTACAAAGCAACAGTGAAATAATTAAAAATGATTATGAAACAATAGAATGAAGTAATTCAGTTCACTTTATACAGTAATTTTTCGGAGTATAATTATATTTAAAGAGGTACATATGTTTCTTGTATATGAGTCGTGGTTGTCTTCAGAGAACTAAAATTTAAATGCAATAAAATGTTGGGATTTTTTTAAACTAGGACCATTGAAACTTGCTTTGTCAATTGAAGCCAAAGCATGGAAGATGCTACTTTGTCGTTACTTAAATGAGGAATACAAGAAGAAAATGACAGACATGATATCATTTATAACTGAATATTTGAAGAAATTATCTAGACCTATTCGTGACTTAGATGATGTCAGATTTGCAATGGAAGCTTTGTCTGTCATACGGGATAATGAAATACAAATGGATATGACTTTAGGACCTATTGAAGTAAGACAGTAATTTTTTTTTGTTTGGAATAATAATTTTTTAATATTTTTTTATTTTTAAAATAAATTTGGAAAGTTCTAATGATGAGTATATTTCCTTCCTATCTACACTTTGAGAAATGGGAACCAAAAAACTTACTTCTCCAGTTTGCCTTTCTGCAATAACCCCTTTATTGTTCTTAACATTCTTCCTCCTACCTTTTTGGATACATAGTCTCCTGCAACCTTATCTTTCTGCTTTCCAGATTCCAGTGCACATAACCACTTTTCATTTAGGAAGTCACAATACATTGTCAGAAGTACCGTATATGCATATTTTTTCTAGTTTTAATTCTTTTAGTTTTCCCAATTTTCTTTTTTTATTTGTCTATCTGTTGTGGAAAGAGGGAGAAGATTAAATACTAACATTTTCCATTCTGAAGAATGATATACTAGCATGATACCAGAAAGATGATGATTAAAAACTTCAAATGAGTATAAAATTACAAAAAGCACAAGCATAAGGCATAGTCAGTCCGAAAAAGTACAGGTCAATATAACAAGGTTCAAAGTGACCAAATGTATATAGATGCATCCTCAGTCACAGGCTCACCTTTCTGACTTATCTTTCTATAGTCAAAGTTGCATAAGGAAATGTTTACTAAAGAAATACCTCAAAATAAATGTGTTTGCCTGTACCTTGAATTTTTTCAGATAAAATAGGACTGAGTCTTTACTGCTTTCTTTGAGGGCAGTAGCTCTCTATATTGGTTGCCACTGACATTAAAGAATAAGAATATTATCCCTACAAACCTCAATTCTCTGTTCATGGACAGGTTCCCAACCTCCATTAATTTTTTTTTAAAAAAACCCTAGAGAACTAACAAAAATATTACAGAATTCATTTGTGCTGTTTTTACTACATCTGTTAACTGGTTACTGTGTTATGTATTGTCTGCCTAGCTTGTATGTGATGGGGGTAGGAACCATATCTTTTTACAAATCTATAAAGCACCTATACAGTGTTTCAGGAGTTATGTTTCATTTTCATGTCTATAGTAATATTCTGTCCTGATCATACATAAAACAGGAAAGTCCTTTCATTGTTTTAGTGCATTTACTGGGATTCTCTTGTGCTTGTTTGAAGGATATTGTTGTTAAATTCAAATAAGGGTTGTCTATGTTAGGGAAATTTGCATTGGTATAACTGTATGTTTTGTTTACAGTGGAAATGAATATTGCACTAATACAGCATGCTTACATTAAGGGTTTGCACTAATGTAACTCAAGGAATATAGTTCTAAAGGGGTAGCTGCGTTAGTCTATTGCAGAAAAACAACAGAGTCCTGTGGCACTTTTAAAGACTAACAGATTTATTTATCACATGAGCTCTAACCACTATCCACATTCCCACCATGAGGAAAGTTTTCTCATCCACACAGTTCCCTGATGGAATTTAAGCCAGCAGCACCAAATAACAGCAGCAAATACCACCCACAGCAAGATTAAAAGAATAGGTAGAGTTTAGACAAGAGACATATATGCACACCTGGAGACAAAGAACAGTATCTTCAGCAACAGCAGTAGTTTTTGGAAAATATAAGCTATCTTGCTCCTTAGTGGGATTCCAAAGGCAGTTGAAAGCTGCAGAGAACACCACAAAAGACATGTAGCTTATGTACTTCACTCAGCCATTTATCTTAAACAAGGAAAGTCCTGTGGCATCTTAAAGACTAACAAATTTCTTCAGGCATAAGCTTTCGTGGGCTGCAACCCACTTCATCAGATGCATCCCTCAACATTTATCTTAGTTGGTTATAATTTTTCCCTGCTCAATGGTGAACCTTAAAACTAAATTAAGTAAACCATTTTCTCCTTTAAATAATTTGTGCTCTATTTCTACAATGAGGGAACTAAAATAGAAAATATGTAAACCTTAGTATAAAAAAAAAATTACATAAACATTCAAACAATGTCAGCCTCATCCTAGCATTATTATTTGTGAAAACACTTTATAAATGAGTCTGAATGTATTTAATAATATTCCTTAAAATAAGATGATAAGAAACCTCTGAAATATGCAGTCTGGTGTAGGTAATCATCTAGAATTAGGAACCTTTCTCAAAATTTACATGTATATTCATATAGTATCTACCTTGAAAAAAAAATAATTAACATGAACAATTGTTATATAACACTACATCTTTAGAAAGTTCTGTGAACGTTAATATAGGTAATGTCTAGTGTTTCTATATTTGCCTCTAACACTTCACAGAGCTCTATTTGTTACGGCTATGTCTACACTACAAAAAGTTAGGTCGATTTTGTTAAGTCGACTTAACAAGGTCGACTTTAAGTTGACCTAAAGTCAACCTTATTAAGTCGACTTAACAAAGTGGCTTTCCTTAACCAGGACTTAGTAAGTCAACCTAACTTCCCTTAGATCGACCTAAGAAAGTGGATTTATATGTCCACACTGGCCTTAGGTCGACCTAAGGAGGGTTAGTTCAAATACCCCGCGGTTCTTATTAAGTAGACTTAAGCTTTCATTAAGTCGACTTAAGAAAGCCCCTTAAGTCGACTTAATGAAAGCCTTGTGTGGATGGGGATTAAGTTAGGTCGACTCAAGCCTCCTTAAATCGACCTAGATTGCCACTGTAGACATAGCCTACAGGATTAGTTCTTGCATCTGCTAGGCTGAGCGACTGGCTCTTTTTCTTATGAAAAACCTTAAAAAACCCCCACAACAAAATGTAAACAAAATGTAAACTAAACTAATTTGACTTTGTATTCATTTCATGTATATTTTACAAACTTTTTTTTGCTTCAAATAAATTTGAATTGTATCATAATTATCTTTTTTTTTCTTTTATAGGAAGCCTACAGTATTTTAAATAGATTTGAAGTTGAGGTGACAAAAGAAGAATCAGAAGGAGTTGACACACTTAGATATTCTTTTAACAAATTACAGGCCAAAGCTGTAAGTATCTGAAATTGTCCTTTTGCTACTACTTATTAGAAGATAGTATGAATCATTAGGCTCAGATTAGAGTAAGAGACTGATACATAAACTGTACAGCTCCAAGAGTAGTCAGGGTAAGAATTGTTTACCTCTTACAATGGTGAAAGGATAAGTTACTTCCCATATTTCATAGTGTTAGAGTATAGCTCAGTCCTATCCTTTTGTTTTGCCCATACATTTTTTAAAAAAAATTCTGTATATGAATGATGTCTAGATTTTGTTCTTTTGTTTGTTTGTTCTGACCACTCTGATGATTTTTAAAAAATGAGTGTCTTTTAAGAGAATAATGCCCTGAAGGTTCCTAGGTTTTTTGTTTTGCTGTTTTAATATTTAGCTGTCTAATGCTTCTGTAGTTTTTTTAATGTAACAAATCAAGTTGATTATATAGACCTGACATCCCTTTCTTTGTTACTATTTTTAAAAGAAATAACTTTGTACCAATAATTTATTAGTAATGGACATTCATTTATATTTTAGGTCAGTGTTCAAGATGAGTTGGTTCAAGTTCAGCCCAAATTTAAGAGTAATCTACTAGAATCTGTTCAAATTTTTCGTGAGGATGTGGCAAACTTTGACACAGCATATGAAACGGTAATTAAGTTTGGAAGTTATCTATTGGGCTTGTGGTTTACTTTCTCAGAATGCATGTCTTGCAGTAGTTGGGTGCCAAAATTTTGATCTACTGAGCTGTCCCTGTATGTTCCTGAGGGCATGGTTACCCAATAGACTTTCTGTCACTATTACTAGGTGAGCTGTACATAAAATACCTTTTAGTACTTCTTAAGTGCACCCCTCACTTGATAGGTATGGCTGCCTTAATCTCTCTCAATGGTTGAACAGCACTGTTTTACCACTATTAACTGCATCTCTGGGCTGCAGCCCCATTCTTGCCCAACTGAGTTTAGCACCTGTAAGCTCTTTTCTCTGGGAGGTAATTTGACTCAAATCAACTTCTTCAAAAGAAATATTTATTTATTCTTTCACCCAAAGATATCAAACAAAAAAGGCCTATATACATTGTCACACAACCGTGGTAAAGCTCTCTTTCCGGATGGCCTACCACATACCTGGGCCCATCTACTTTAAGCTTCCTTTAGTCTGAGTAGGCTGCAACAGTCTCTTTGCTTGGTGTCAATGGCACGCTTCCTGGACATAGAGTCTCTCTGTTATCCCGTCTTAAAAATGTGTCTATGCAGCCCTGCTGGCCTAGGCCCTGGACCAGTGTCTCCTGTCCTCTCCCCTAGATTTCCCAGTAGTTTGACCACACCATCTCCCAGAACTGCAATTTTGTGGGCACTTGGCCTTAAAGTTTACTCTTCAGGTACTTGTGCGAGGGGAAGCATATAACATATACAGACTCTACTAAGGTTTCTAAATACAATTACTTTGCTTTAGATAGCACAAAAGCTCTTCCAATCCAGACAAAAACAACAAAATCCTTCATGCATTTTCTCACCTTATTTTCATCATCATTTTGAAGCATGATCTGGACTTAGGTCAGAGTTTCTAGGCTGTTCAGGGTCCCCTTCCTGCAGTTCATGGCTTCTCCCCTAACCTATGGAGTCTCTCCTCCAGATCAGCTTCTTCTCCTTCGAGAGGAGTCCCTGTGGGTGCTCCACCTGAGGTGCGCTGGCGCGCGCCGAGCCACCTACGGAGATTTAAAAGTAGTGACCGTTGGAGCCGTGCACGAGACAGCTGTCTCGCGGCGTCCCTCAGCGCCTCTTTAGAACGTGCGGCTCCAACCGTCATTCCCTTCTCTACCGCCGGAGTCCACACACCGGAGAAATCTCTCTCTCTCTCTCAAAAAAAAAACAAAAAACAACAACCCTTTCTCTGTTTTCTTTCTTTTTCCCTCACTTCTTTTAGAGTCTCCCCTCACGGGGATGCTCTTTATTCTTTAACTTTCAGTTTAAAAAAAAAAACAAAAAAAACGGAGCTTGCACTCTCCGACTATGCTGGGCTCCCCCGGTTTTAAACGGTGCGAAAAGTGCCGGGACTCCATACCGGCTTCAGACGGTCATGCCGTCTGTATAAGATGTCTGGGTGAGGGGCACATTTCTGAGAAGTGCCCCCACTGTAAAAACCTGAGTGCCAGGGCAAAGAAAGACAGGGACTTGAGGTTAAAACTCCTCCTCATGGAGAAGTCCCTGAGACCGGCATCAGAAGCGAGCCGCGCTGCTTCCCCGAGCCTCGGACAAAAGAGGCATTTATCACCTCATCAGGGAGAGGCTAAAAAGAAAAGGCAGCCCTCCCTGTCTCCCTCCAGGAGCCGTGCCAAAGAGGCTGTTGGTCCCTCAGGCACAAAGAGCAGCTCCGAGGGTAAAAAGAAAGCTGGGACTGCTGCGGCAGAAACAAACCCCGCTGACAGGCTGCCGAACAGCAAGGCACCACAGGGGTTGGCACCACAGGACTCCTCCGTGCTGAAAGACCCTCAGACCTCGAAGGAATCCCTTACAGAGGTCTCGGTGCCGCAGGCACCTCTGAGTCAGCAGCTGCAAGATCAGCTGGAGCCGACGGAGCCGAACGCTCTCCCGCAGCCACAGGCAGTTTCAGCACCAGGGAGAGCGCCGCAAGAAAAAGCCTCGGCACTGGGTTCAGCTCGTAAGAGCTCTCAAAAGACCAAGCACCGGGAGCCAGTCAGGGGCACAAGATCCCTGTCTCCTGAGTATACAGACCATTATGTAGGACCATGGCACCGGCAGATCAGGTCTACCCCTGACTACTCCAGTGATGAGGAACCACAGGGAGAAGCCTCAAGAGACCTCCCTTACAGTGAGGCTCTGTATAGGCATGGATTGAGAAACCCTGTTCAGGGCAGAATGCCATATCCCAATTTCGATCACGGATGGTATGCCCCTCTGTACACCTACCCTCCTTATTGGATGACTCATAGGCCCGAATCTCTGCATAAAAGGAAGAAGAGTCATGGACTGACCTCAACTTTAAGCAGGCAAGACGAGTTGCATGCATCCTCACCTGGATCCCAGTCACAGGCTGATGACGAGGATCCTGTCGATCACCATACGCTTTCCCCACATCAGGACGCATTATCTTTACTGGACGAAGTCATCATTCCGTCCACGTCCGCTGCATCACTTGATGAGGCAAAACAATTTCAAGAGCTATTTAAGAGAGTGGCGGAGTCCCTGAAAATTCCAATGCACGAGGTCAGTGACTCACACCACAAGCTCCTGACCATCATGCAAATGAAACCCACCTCAAGGGTCACCCTGCCTATGGACAATGCCCTAGTTGAACCAGCCGACCTGATATGGCAGACTCCAGTTTCAATTCCTCCAACCAACAGGAGAGCGGATAGAAAGTATTATATATCAGCCAAAAATTCTGAATATCTCTTCTCACACCCAGCTCCAAACTCCCTGGTAATAGAAGCTGCAAATCACAGGAACAAGCAGCAATACAACAAGACAACGCCACACGATAAGGAAGATAAGAAGCTTGATTTATTTGGCAAAAAGGTGTACACTTCATCATCTCTACAGATGCGCATTGCCAATTACACAGCATTACTGGCCAACTACAACCATACCAATTACCTGAAGTTGGCAGATTTCATCGACGCGATCCCTGAATCCTCGAGACATCAGCTTCATGCTGTTATAAGAGAGGGTCAGCTCATCTCTCGCATGGCTCTGCAGGCCGCACTAGACGTAGCGGATACAGTAGCAAGATCCATGGCGACAGGTATTGTGATGAGGAGATCTGCCTGGCTGCACTCTGCTGATCTCCCTCGCCAACTACAGTCAACAATTGAAGATCTCCCCTTTGATAAAAACAAATTGTTTTACAATAAGACAAATGACACAATGCACATGTCAAAGGATGACAGGGCTACGCTAAAAACTTTCGGTATCTACCCCAACACTGGCAAGAAACATCAGAGTAGATACCAACCTTATACCATAAGATACCAGTACCAGTATGCATTTAGACAAAACCTAAGGTGATTAGATCCGCCCAGAGGTAGGCAGCGTACCCAGAGACGCAGACAAAACAACAATCATTCTGGGACATCTCAGAACCCCCCAGCTAAACCACAGTTTTGAAGGTCTGGTTGAGGGATCGATAGACCACGTACAATTTCCAGAGCTCACGATAGATTTCCAACATCATCTGAGACCTTTTTACCCCTGTTGGTCGACCATCACAAACGACAGATGGGTACTAGATATCATCAGGACCGGTTATACCATCCCCTTCATAAAATCTCCAACTTATACCCCCCATTCCCCGTCCCTCTTCAGGGACACACCTCACATACATTTATTACAGGAGGAGGTGCAACGCCTGCTGCGACTGGGTGCGATACAACAGGTGCCAGAAGAATACAGGGGGAGGGGATTCTACTCCCCATACTTCTTAATAAAGAAGAAATCAGGGGGATGGAGACCGATCCTTGACCTCAGGAGGCTCAACAAGTTTATAAAACAAGAAAGGTTCAGAATGACGACCATTTCCTCAATCATCCCTACTCTGGAACCCAACGATTGGTTTACATCCCTCGACCTTCAAGATGCGTATTTCCATGTATCTATACACCCATCACACCGCAGGTTTTTGAGATTCAAAGTCGGGGCCTCCCATTACGAATACACAGTCCTACCATTCGGGCTTTCAACAGCCCCAAGAACATTCTCAAAAGTGTTCTCAGTGGTGGCCGCTTTTCTACGAAGACAGGGAATCACGATCTTCCCTTACCTGGACGATTGTCTTCTAAAAGCAAGAACAGAGCTTCAGGCCAGAAGAGACTTGCACTTCACAATAGACCTATTCTGAAAGCTGGGCCTCCTCATAAATTGGCAACAATCAGTCATGAACCCATCACAGACCATAGAGTTCATAGGAGCAAACATAGACTCCAGACGCACAACAGCCTTCCTTCCAAAAGACAGATTCACCACCATATGTGCATTGATAGATACCGTATGCATGGCCCCGTCCATAGAAGCACTTACATGCATGAAACTCTTAGGTCACATGGCGGCTACAACAGCCGTAGTCGAACATGCGAGGTTGCACATGAGACCCCTGCAACTATGCTTTGCAAGACTGTTCAGGCCTCACAGACAGCCAGTTCACAAAATTCTATCACTACCAAAGGACATAAAGAACTCTCTGAGTTGGTGGAAATCTCCTCAAAACCTCCTCAAGGGAGTGCCCTTTCAAAAGACAGCACCTTCTATGTGCATGTCAACCGATGCATCCCTAACAGGTTGGGGTGCAGCTCTCCAGGGCCATACAGCTCAGGGGAAGTGGTCAGCAACAGAGACGAACTTGCACATAAACATTCTAGAGTTGCGTGCAGTCTGAAGAGCGTGCAATTGCTTCGTAGAACAGATCAGAGGCAAGCACATAAGAATTATGACGGACAACATAGCTTGTATGTATTATATAAACAGGCAGGGGGGAGCAAGATCTCCTTCCCTTTGTGTGGAGGCGATGAAGCTATGGAATTGGTGCATCGCCTCCCATACCTCGATCTCGGCCTCTTACCTACCTGGCATTCGAAACACTGTGGCAGATACGCTCAGCAGGACCTTCCCAATGGACCACGAGTG
Organism: Pelusios castaneus; assembly: GCA_007922175.1. NCBI lineage: Eukaryota > Metazoa > Chordata > Testudines > Pelomedusidae > Pelusios > Pelusios castaneus. The sequence continues at coordinate 7,171,740 of ML685848.1, read as the reverse complement.
GGAACTGAACCAGATGGTCTGGGAAACCCTATGTTATCAATGGGGCTATCCGCAGATAGACCTCTTTGCAACCTACCAGAATCGCAAATGCCCGAGATTCTGCTCCAGAGCGGGAGTTGGAAACGTGTCTCTAGGGGATGCTTTCCATCAATCATGGTCTCACACCCTGCTGTACACTTTTCCACCGATTCCACTAATGCAAAAGACTCTAATCAAAATAAGGAACGACGGTGCCAAAGTAATTATGATAGCTCCAGCGTGGCCGAGACGCCCATGGTTCACATTACTGACCGAGATGTCGGTTCAACCACCAATCCGCCTTCCAATAACACACGACCTTCTCTCCCAGAACAAGGGCAGGACGCTTCATCAGAGCCTTCAGAAACTACATCTAACAGCCTGGCTCCTGCATGGTTCACGAAGGAGGAATTAGAATGCTCTGATCCAGTTCTTCAAATACTTTTGAATAGTACAAAGGAATCTACGAGACGTACTTACCTCCAAAAATGGCGAAGGTTTGTTGAATGGTGCAAATCTAGGCGAATTAATTCACCACAAGCGTCCATCCCATCAATCCTCGACTATCTGCTGCACCTGAAGGGATTGAAATTATCAAACAGCTCACTAAAAGTCCATCTAGCCGCAATATCGACCTTCCACTCTATTACAGGCGTGGACACCATATTCTCACACCCTATAGTGAAGAGATTCTTAGCAGGCGTACAGAATATATATCCTGATATTAAGGCACCAACTCCCAATTGGGACCTTCGACTGGTCCTCCAAACTCTCACCAGGCCACCATTCGAACCACTGGCAAATTGCTCGCTCGTACACCTCTCAATGAAGGTTATGTTTTTAGTGGCTATTGCATCAGCAAGGAGAGTAAGCGAGATAGGGGCTCTAATGGCAGATCCCCCTTACACTGTATTTCACAAGGACAAGGTCACCCTAAGACCCCATCCTAGATTCCTCCCAAAGATCGCCACATTATTCCATGTAAACCAAATCATTGACTTACCTGTCTTCTTCCCGAAGCCACATGCGAATGCAGACGAGGCACGCCTTCACACCCTTGACGTCCGACGGGCACTGGCATTCTATATAGATAGAACAAGCTCTTTTAGAAAATCGCAAAGACTATTTGTAGCAATAGCTAATAGAAGAAAGGGCACAGAACTATCTTCACAAAGAGTATCGAAACGGATCTCTAAATGTATACAAGAGGCTTATAAGGCAGCCGGTGTTCCTACACCATCTGTAGTGAGGGCCCACTCCACGAGAGCTATGGCCACAACTACAGCCTTCATGAGCAATGTTCCGATCGCTGAGATTTGTAAAGCAGCGACCTGGGCTTCGCCCCATACCTTTATCAGACATTATGCAATTGACACCATGATGCGTGCTGACGCTAGGGTTGGTCAGTCAGTCCTCTCTGTGATCCATGGACAAATCTCCGAAGCCCCACCTTCCAATTAGGGGCACTGCTTGCCATACACCTCAGGTGGAGCACCCACGGGGACTCCTCTCGAAGGAGAAAGGGAGGTTACTCACCTTGGTGCAGTAACTGGACTTCTTTGAGATGAGGATCCCCGTGGGTGCTCCACCACCCACCCTCCTCCCCTCTCTACTTCGGAGTGCTCCTCCAGATTACGTAGAGAAGGGAATGACGGTTGGAGCCGCACGTTCTAAAGAGGCGCTGAGGGATGCCGCGAGACAGCTGTCTCGTGCGCGGCTCCAACGGTCACTACTTTTAAATCTCCGTAGGTGGCTCGGCGCGCGCCAGCGCACCTCAGGTGGAGCACCCACGGGGATCCTCATCTCAAAGAAGTCCAGTTACTGCACCAAGGTGAGTAACCTCCCTTTCTGATGTTGGCTGGTCCCATACTCAGAAAAAGTTCCTTGTACTTTGAAAGCATGCTTTGTTTGCTTCAGTCTGTTGCCCCAAGCTACTGAGTGTATCTGAGAGTTCTCTTGAGTTTAGAAATCCTATCATTAACAATTGATTTCTTTGTTCTAGTATTTAGGGATTTTTCTGCCTCCAATCCCTTTCCCAGCACTCAAGTATAGATTAACTGGTTTCCCAGTTCTGGTAACCCTCCTTAACATACCCATTGTTTGGTCAGAGCCCAGTTGGAATATTTTGGAGAGTAGCATGAGATGATCGCTATGGGTATTGGCTTAGCATTCTCTTCAAGCATTTTCTCATGCTTCTGACTCCTTTAGCAAGTTCAGAGAAGACTGCAATTATGTTTCATTTGCGAAGCTGCCCTGATTTTCACCAACCAAAGATCAGACTCTATAGCTTTTATAAAGGAATTTCCTTAATGATGAGCTCTTTTTTTCCTCATACTGCAGAGGATAACATTTTCAAAAGCACCTGAGCAATTTAAGAGTACGCTGAGTAACATTTTCTCTGCTAAAAAGTACAGATTCATGGTAACAAAAATGATTTGTGAATTTTTATTGAATTTGCTGAATTGTTTGGGTTGGGAAGAGAAGATTTGGAAAAAATCAAAATTTTCTTTTGACATTTTCTAAATAAAACTTGATAATTTTTAAACTACTTTTCAAAAAAGTTATAAAAGGGTTGGGAAAACTTCAAAACAGAATGAAGTATTTTATTTTGGGTCAAAAGATAATTTTTGATTATTTCAGTACGCTGAACATTTTTTAAAAGAGTTTGATCAACTTGAAGCAATTTTTATTGGGTTTTTTTTTTTGTTTGTGTTTTGGCGGTTTTTTGATCAGGTCAGCAACTGAAAAATCTGTTATTTACATCGTTCTGTTTAGGGGTCTATGTCCCACTGAATTCATGTACAGGCTTTTGAAAGCTTTACCCCAAGTCTCATGAATGAGTCTTAAAGGAGAAATATAATTCTTTGAATACATTGCCTTAGAATAGCCAAACTTCTTCAGAGTATGCAGCTTTCTTTAAATAGTGGAGGAGTTAGGACAATTGTGTCACCAAAACCCTTTGTTTCTTTTCTTCAGCAGTTATGGGGGATGCTTTCATAGCCTTAATGGACATTGCTTTTTAAATGATTCCTGACTCTGTGGACCACAGGTTTGTGTCCCATAGAGCAGATGTAAAGAGTCGATATACTTGAAGTACAGTTACTGGAATGTTAATCTTTCTGTCTTTCTCCCTTCCACTCCCAACCTCTCAAGTCAGAGTTAACAAGAAATTATGTGCAGTTCTAAGAAACACCAGTGAAAGTAAGCTCTGTGAAAATAAAAACAAAACATAGCATTGTCACACTGTGATGATGTATGAAATCTTTAATATAGAAAATCAAGTGCAGACTGGGTATTATTTTAACTCTAACCATACCTCTGATAAATTTAAAGAGTGGCTTCCAGCCACTTTTGGGGCATTCTTTATAATTAAGCAGACAGAAAACCTGAATGTATACTAACTTTGATTGACTACAGAAATTTCTATTTTATCTGAAATATTTTTCCTTTGATACACTTTTCTAACTCTTTTGGCATTAGTGGGGTTTATGGACACACTTCAATGATTCATATACCCCTTACATTGTATCATCACTATTTAAACAATTTTGTATGAGCTGGTGATCTGTAAATATACAATGTGCTTTAACACTCTAGAAGAGTTAATATTCACTTTTGGTTACAATTTGTTTGTTTTAGGAGGGACCCATGGTTCCAAATACACCACCGCAAGAAGCTAGTAATAGGTTACAGATATTCCAGGTAAGTATAAAGTTAGTTTTGAAATTTTAAATTGAGGATCATGGTTGTGAATCAAAATGACTTTAGAAAAAGATTCATTATTATCTATGGAACAAAAGACTTGATGGACAATCTTAAGTATTACTCTGTAAATTACTGAGATCATAAACTCTTCAGGGCAAGGATTGTCTCTAACTATGTGATTATATATCATCTAGTTCTAGGGACCTGGAAACACTGCTGTAGTGCAAATATCAACAATATTAATAACAAGAAGAAAAATTTCAATTTTTTCAGTGTTTTCTCTATAGACATTTTCTACATTACAAACAAAAATTCTCAAAGGATTATAAGGATTGATTTATGAAGCAAAGACACGTAATTGATGAGTACCTTTGCTTCATTTTTAGTCACAATCAAATGGCTGTGTGCCTCTCCTTCAAAACTGTCATCCATAAGAGTTTTTGTTTCCTCATTAGACACTTGCTGCAGAGCTTAATAGTTTCCATTTATCATTACTGTTACTTTATGGTCCTAATGCCAGTTTTCAATATATGCAACAATGTTCCTGTCCATGTGTGCTTGAATTATGGTAATTTTGAGACTAGTATTTTTGAGGAACTGGACCTGCTTTTCCACTGCCCTATACTTTATGTAAATGTTTGTATCTGTGAAATGGTACATAATGTGCTACAAGATTGGAAGAGTAATGCATTACACTCAGTCTGTACAGATGCAAATGACTCTACAAGGTACAGGCTCACTATATTTAATGCTTTGATAAAATTCAAGTGTATGACACTTTTATTTCTTCCATCTATATTTGTCGTTCTGTCAGAAATGCAATCAAATTTAAACAGCAAAAGGGGTTTAAACACCACAATGATGGTATCATACATACTATAGGTTGAGTGATTTTTGCTTTGCCAACTTTGTTTCTTCGTCGAGTGATGTCCCTGTGGGTGCTCCACTTAAGATGTCGCGTTCCGCGGCACCCAGGATCGGAGATTTTTCAGCAGTAGGGAGCGCAGGGCCGCGCATGCGTGCAGCCGAAGCCGGAGCCGTTGGCGCGCTCGGATGCACGCGTGCGTGGCCGTAGCCCGCCATTCCTTCTCAACCGCCGGTCCGAGACGGAGCACCTCAGCAGTTCTCTTCACTATCGTTCTTCTCCTTTTCGTGTCTAACAGAGAGAGAAAGGGACAATAATTATTCTTATATTTAGGGTAGTTTTTTCTTTCCCCGCTTTTCCAACTTAAAAAAAAATAAATAAAAATTTTTCCTCAGAAAACCCCTCTTTTCTCTGACCCACTCTTCTTCTTAGTTTTAAAAAAAAAATTAATAATAATAATAATAGAGATAAGATAGTATTAAATTTCTCCCTCTTCTTGAGATTAAAAAAAAAAAAAAGCGGGAGAACTCGTGAAATGCCGAGTTCGCCGGGCTTCAAGCGTTGCGCCAACTGTAAAGACGCCATGCCAGCCTCAGATGGCCATTCCGCCTGCATTCGGTGTTTGGGAGAGTCGCACGTTCCCGTTAAGTGTAACCACTGTAAGAGCATGAGCTCTAGGGCTCGTAAAGATCGGGAACTACGCCTGAAGCTCTTTCTATTAGAAAGCTCCTTGAGACCAGCTTCGGACCCCGGACCTCCAAGGAGACCTGTGGAACGCTCCCCGAGAAAGAGGACGAGGTCCCCGGTCTCCACGCCGCAAAGGGCAAAAGGGTCACCTGTACGCCCTGTTCCCCTGGCATGTACCAAAGAGGCTTCAGGTTCCTCGGGTACCGATAAACGGCATAAGTCTAAAACATCGACTAGCCGCGACAAGGATTCGAGGAAGCGCGGCGACAGTGCACCTCGGAAGGCACCGAGCCGTTCTAAGAGCTCGGTCCCGGGCTCCGTGGATCCGCCAATGTCCACGGCACCGACCTCGGCGCCGATAGCCCCAACAGCACCGCACCGATCCGACACGACGATCAAACCAACGCCCACATTAACGGCACCGATATCGGCACCGCCGACTGCACAGGGATCGGCACCGGGCCCTTCGGAACCGCAAGGACCTACGGTACCGTCCGACCAGCATCCGGTACCGTTATCGGATCCGCTTGGCCCTATCACGGCACCGGCTAATACCAGCTCCAATAGCCAACCTAGAAAGAGGCAGTCCAAGCAAAAACATGCAGAACCCTCTCCTAGGCACTTCTTCTGAACACCATCAGCTGATGCAGATTTCCTCACCTAGCCGGTCCCCACTGCCAGAAGATGCCTATTTTTCTTCAGAACACTCTTCGCCGTGCAGAGCTCTCTCTCCTCCTCCTGACTTCTTCCACCATACTAGACATCCACACCACTATGCGTCTCGATCCTGGCACCCGCATCTACCGTCGTACCATGGACACTGGGACCCATATTATCCATATTACAGGCACTGTCAACCACCACTACCTTCAGTTCCTCAATCGTCTCCGTTCCCCAGGAGACCATCACCAAAGTTGCTATCACACAGGTCATCACAATCTCGGGACGATACTGTATCTTTGTATAGGGAACCTTCCCCTGACGTCCATGAGTCTTCCTCATCCCCGGATGATGTAGTGGTACCTTCTACGAGTTCCTCGGTTGATGATACCAGAGCATTTAATGACCTCTTTAAAAGAATGGCACGAGACCTCGACATACCATTGGAGGAGGTTAAGGAGGCCCAACATAAGATGCTGAGGATTCTCCATACCACTGCGTCAGCCAAAGTAGCTATCCCAATGGACCCAGCTCTCATGGATCCAGCAGAGGCGATTTGGTCAACTCCAGCCTCGATACCGCCAACCAACAAGTGGAATGACAGGAAATATTTCATTTCCCCTAGGAATATGGAATTTCTGTTCTCCCATCCTAGCCCAAATTCTCTAGTTGTAGATGCGGCAACAAATAAGGCGAGACAGTCAACCCACAGGTCATCCCCTTACGACAAAAACTGGAAGAGGTTAGATTTGCTAGGGAGGAAGGTATATTCATCGTCAACCCTGATGCTCAGGGTAGCCAACTACCTTACACTCCTCTCTAACTATGATCATGGCATCTACGAAAAGTTCTCTCTCTTCACTGAGGATTTACCTGATGACAAAAGGGATCAGTATAATAAATTACTGGCTGAGGGCCAATTAACGGCACGTACTGCATTACAAGCATCATTAGACGTAGCCGATACGGCAGCAAGGGCAACGGCCACGGCCATCGTTATGCGCAGAGCGTCGTGGCTGAATAGTGCAGGTGTGCCCAAAGACTTATAAGTGAAGGTGGAAGATCTACCCTTCGACAAGGCGCATCTCTTTGCAGAAAAGACTAATGATGTCCTTCACTCAATGAAGGACTCAAGAGCGACACTACGTACGTTAGGGATGTACACCCCTTCCAACAGACGCAACACCTTCCAATATCGCTTTCAACTCTACCAACGGAGGTATCCGCAGCAAAACAGAAACAGACAGTTCGACAATCACAGATCGAGACAACGTCCTCAACGCCGTAGGCAGAACCAACAGCAACAATCCGCTGCCGTCCAGCCACCTCATAATAAGAACAATTTTTGATGGGCTGGTCGAGGGTTCGAGGACTCCTGCGCTGCAAACAGTAACTCATGATTGCCATTACGACTTCATCCTAAGACCTTTTCTTACCACCTGGTCGTCTATAACAACAGACAAATGGGTCTTGCAGATTATCGAAAACGGGTACACAATTCCATTCTTGGCTGTGCCCCCTCCACATTACCCTACCCCGTCCCTCTTAAGGGACCCAACTCACGTACAATTCCTGTTACAGGAGATTCAACACCTTTTATGTATAGGAGCCATAGAGCGCGTTCCATCAGATCACGTGGGAAAAGGATTTTACTCCCATTACTTTCTGATTCAGAAAAAATCAGGAGGGTGGAGGCCGATCATGGATCTAAGACCCTTAAACAAATACATAAAGAAAGAAAAATTCAAAATGGTAACTCTGAGTACAATAATTCCGTCACTGCAGCAGGGGGACTGGTTCTCGTCCCTCGACCTCCAAGATGCCTATTTCCACATCACAATTCATCCCGCACATCGTCGCTTCCTACGCTTCACAGTTGCACAACAGCACTTTCAGTACAAGGTTCTTCCTTTCGGGTTATCGACCGCTCCCAGGGTGTTCTCAAAGGTCTTGACAGTAGTGACAGCATATCTCCGAAAACAGGGAGTAATAATTTTTCCTTATCTGGACGACTGCCTCATACGAGCGCCAACCCAGACTCAAGCAACCGACATGACGAACCTGACAGTTCAAACCTTCGGTACTTTAGGCCTGCGAGTAAACAGGGAAAAGTCATACCTCCAGCCAGCTCAATGTGTGCAATTCATTGGAGCGGAACTAAATTCCCAACTAGCCAAAGCTTTCCTTCCGGAAGACAGGTGCACAACTATTCGGGAGTTAATACACGAAGTGTGTGCACTTCGCTCAGTTTCTGCCAGAACTGTTCTCCAGTTATTGGGGCACATGGCGGCTGCAGTTTTTGTGGTACCCCGCGCGCGGCTTCGAATGCGGCCTCTCCAGATGTGGCTCGCCACCAGGTACAGGCCATCGAGGCATTCGCTACACAAAGTGCTGACAATTCCTGCAGAAACCAAACACACCCTCCATTGGTGGACCTCTCGCAAGAACTTGCGAAAGGGTGTCCCTTTCCTTCGCGAGAGCCCTTCGGCCATACTGACCACCGATGCTTCCCTTCTGGGTTGGGGGGCACACCTTGGACATCTAACCACTCAAGGGCGATGGTCGAACCTAGAATCCTTCCTGCATATAAACGTTTTGGAATTAAGAGTTGTGCGATATGCCTGCAAATACTTCCTTCCTCTCATAAAGGGCACCTCTCTAAAAATCATGACGGACAATATCGCCTGCATGTTTTATATAAACCGCCAAGGTGGTGCCAGGTCTCGCCTACTCTGTTTGGAAGCGCTGAAGCTATGGAACTGGTGCATCCACCACGGGATAACCATATCAGCAGCCTACCTGCCGGGCCTACAGAACTCAACGGCAGACGCCCTGAGCAGGAATTTTCCCAATACACATGAATGGCAGCTGAACACAAGGGTTCTCAATGCCATTTTTCGCCTATGGGGCAAACCAACAATAGATCTTTTCGCAACAGAAAGCAACCGACAATGCCATCAGTACTGCTCCAGGGCAGGAACGGGCAAGCGATCCATGGGCGATGCGTTTGTAGTCAGCTGGGCCAAGGGACTCCTATATGCTTTCCCTCCATTACCTCTTCTGCACAAGGTTATCCAGAAAATAAGAACTGACAATGCATTAGTAATCATATTAGCCCCGGCTTGGCCAAGGCAGACCTGGTTTGCAGACCTGCTCCATCTCTCAATCTGCAAACCAATCACTTTACCTCTACATCACAATCTTCTTTCTCAGCATCACGATCGGGTGTTACACCCGGACATTCGCAGACTGCAACTAACAGCCTGGATGATAGATGGCTCTCGTGCGAGGAACTACAACTCTCAGACCAGATCAAACATGTATTGATCAACAGCAGGAAGCCATCCACCAGGAAGGTTTATCTCCATAAGTGGACGAGATTCTCCACTTGGTGTGCCTCGTCACAATCTGATTCGAGATCATGTTCCATCTCAACGATTTTGGAGTATATACTACAGCTCAAACTATCGGGTCTCTCTGTCGCTTCCCTGAGGGTCCATCTATCAGCAATTTCAGCTTTTAGGAAAAGTGACTTGGGGTTTTCCCTATTGTCTCACCCTACAGTGAAAAGATTCATTACAGGCTTGCAAAAGTTATATCCCTCAGTTCACGCTCCAGCATCATACTGGGACCTCAACCTTGTTCTCAAAGCCTTAACAAAGCCCCCTTTCGAACCACTGGCAACTTGCTTGCTCCTACACCTTTCCATGAAGGTCTCTTTCTTGGTGGCCGTTACCTCCGCACGACGAGTTAGTGAACTCAGTGCACTGATGGCAGACCCGCCGTTCACAGTTTTTTCTCACGACAAAGTATCGCTAAAAACGCACCCAAAGTTTTTACCTAAAATAGTGTCGGAATTCCACATCAGTGAAACTATTCACCTACCGGTCTTCTATCCGAAGCCACACAACAATCCGGAAGAATCCGTCCTGCACACCTTAGATGTTAGAAGAGCTCTTGCGTTTTACATACAAAGAACAAGATCCTTTAGAAGGTCAGACAGATTGTTTATCTCTCTGGCCCCCAAATCAAAGGGGAAATCTCTCTCCAGTCAAAGAATAGCAAAGTGGATTTCATCCTGCATCCAACTATGCTACAGACAAAGACAATTACTACCACCATCAAAGACTAATGCCCATTCAGTTCGGGCTGTAGCTACATCGACTGCTTTCCTTAAGGATGTTCCCATAGCCGACATCTGTAGAGCGGCCACATGGTCCTCTCCTGAGACCTTTATCAAACAATATACCATTGACAAATTTTCCAGCAATGACACTCGTTTTGGCATGTCAGTGCTCTCCACAGTTTCTGTAGCCAGGTCATCCGAAGTCCCTCCTCCACTTCAGGGTACTGCTACGTAGTCACCTCAAGTGGAGCACCCACAGGGACATCACTCGACGAAGAAGAGAAGGTTACTCACCTGTGCAGTAACTGGACTTCTTCGAGATGTGTGTCCCTGTGGGTGCTCCACGACCCACCCGCCTCCCCTCTACTTCGTATACTCTTTCGTTCCTTTAGGGTCAAGCGGTAGAGAAGGAATGGCGGGCTACGGCCGCGCACGCATGCATCCGAGCGCGCCAACGGCTCCGGCTTCGGCTGCACGCATGCACGGCCCTGCGCTCCCTACTGCTGAAAAATCTCCGATCCTGGGCGCCGCGGAACGCGACACCTCAAGTGGAGCACCCACAGGGACACACATCTCGAAGAAGTCCAGTTACTGCACAGGTGAGTAACCTTCTCTTTTCGTTAGTTATGTGCTTAGTGTTTAATTTTTTGCCACATTATTGATTCTATTATTTTTCTAAGGAAATAAGTTATATTTATTGGCATGGTCTGTGGATAGGCTGCCCTTTCTGAGACTCTTAACAAATTTTCTCCCACGAAAGCTCATGTGATAAATAAATCTGCTACTCTTTAGAAGTGCCACAGGACTCTGTTGTTTTAACATATTCAACAGTTTATCCCTTTCAAGTGATAGCCCTGTGCCTGAGCTTCTCTGTGCAGAAGGATCCTGCTATGCAACCACTCAGACTGGGCCCCCAGCTTACAATCCCCTGGTTGTCAACTGCCTTATTTATTAAAAGGCCCAATGGTCTTGGCACTTTGTAAGTGTTTTCCTTCAGGAGCCTGTAGAGAGTAACAATATGCAGTGAGACAGAAGCAGTTTCTTCAAAACAAAGTACAATTTGTTTGCTAAAAGGTTCACTTTACTCAGCTAAATAGATTTAAAATAACAGATCCCTGTGGATACTTCGCATTCCCCACAAACTGCTATCTAGACATGAATTAGCCTTGATATCCCCTGTTCACTTGAGGATCAAATTAGTTTTTCTGTGCAGACTCCTCATTCCCAGTCTGTCTCTGTGTCATCCTGCAGCTTCTGATAACTTCCTCCCCTCTTCTCTGTAGGGCAGGTTTTTTTTTTAACAGACCAGTGTCTTTTGATCTTCAGATTCTCAGACTTGGCCAACAGTCCATGTTACTAGGGCTGGAACTGAGAAGTTCTTTTATAGACATAGCTGGTATGTGTGAGGGGATGCTTCTTAGCTAGGCTACTGGTTATCCTTTTCTGCCTTCCTTTTAACAACCTCTCTTTATCTAATTATACATTCAATCAATGTAGTATCACTCAGATAAACTGATAGGCATATAATTTTTATAAAAAGTAATATAAATATTTCCCAATTCTCCATATTTATGAGATAGTAATTGTCAGAATCACTCGTTCATCCTTTTTTTAAAATGATCCTTTATTTGCTTTTCATCAGTCTTCTGACAGTACACCTTGCCTGACAAATTATATAATTTTGGGTCTGATCAATGTTCTTTTCTAGCTGTGTCCACACCAGCTAATAAAATGTTTAATTTTTCCTGACTGGATGATATAACGTGGCTTTGATTGCACATCTATTTTTAGAAAATATTTCTTTAGATCTCTATCTGCTTTGTACATTTTCTCTGTTTAGCTGGAGCATATGTTATATTCAATGAGATAATGGTTTTAAAAAAATCTATTAAATTGTAATCTGCCTGTATTGTGCCATTACGTGGTGACACTAGCAAAAACACTGCCCACTGTAGGTAGAAATTGAACAGGAACTAAAATCAAATGTACATTCTTTGGTGATCAAAGGATGTTACTAGGTATCTTTGTATACATACTGCAGACTTAAGATAGCTTTAGAATTGGACAGCAGTTTATGGTAGTCAGAGGATTTCTTAGTTACAAAATATATATCTGGTTTCCATTTTTAAATCTTAATTTTTTCAGGCCAATTTTGATGAGCTCTGGAGGAAATTTGTCACTTATTCATCTGGTGAACAGCTGTTTGGATTGCCTGTCACAGATTATGAAGTTTTACATAAAATCAGGTAATTATGGAAAATAGAGCTATCTTCAAGAATCTGTGAAATATTTTAGAAAGGGTTTAATAGTAGGGTGAATTGAAAAAGGATATTTATACAAAATTATATTTGCTTCCAAAGAAGATGAAGACCAGCTGTGGTCTGGAGTTAGAGCTGCAGATGGTGCACTTTGTCCAGGGAGTGGCTGGAAGTAGAAACTGCAGTTGGTTCTAAAGTGGTACTGACTGGAGCCAGGAGGTGATGTTCCAGTTGGGGAGTAAGGAATGATCAGGATCTGGCTCCAGGGAGCAGAGACTGGCTGGGGTTGAAGAGATCGAGACTGTCTGAGAACCTGGGCAATTGGCATGTATTGGGAAGTGATAGAAGTATCACACGTACTCCAGGAAAATCTTTGCATGCCTGTCACAGAAAGTACTGAACAGCATTCAGGTTTCCCCTGGATGGCTCACAGAGGTTTTTGTAGCTGTAGTGCAGATTAACAAAACAAAACAATCCACCAAGGGAGATGACAAGACAGAATCCTTATTAGTTTGCAGGTACAATTGCATAGAACAAATCAAGAAAAGATACACCATTAAACATATCCATAAAACCTAGGAGTATTTAAAAACTAGAAGTTAAAGTTACATAAACAATTCTGCTACAATTTTTATCACTCATAGCATATACACAGACCACTTAACACCCATAGAACATTAACTTTGTCCCTGTATCAAAATCCAGAGGATCAGATCATCAGCAAGTGTGAATCATAGCTCCTTTGAAAGATCAGGCCCAGAAACTGTAAAACCTTGCCATTATTCATAAAATGTTTTAAAAGTTGGTCTTCCATAGTATTTTAGTTATAATATATTGAACTTACTCATTTCTCTGTGTGTTTGACTACTTGTTGTTTGTGTAACTCTTCTGCAATATGGAGTCAGCATTAACAAAGGCCAGGTTCAATATCTAGGAGGCCCTGTTAAAGATGCAACATCAAACTGGCTCAGGCCCCCACCCAGTCACCTGGGAAATTACACCCTATGTCCTAGGCATCCCCAAAGGGAAATAAGCAAGTACAGAGCCTGAGTGTAGAAAGTAAACTAGGAAGGAAATAATTCAGCACTAATTTGGGCAAACATTGCATAACCCACACCACCACAGAGCATGAGGGGCCATGTCCTTTTCCTCTCCATTTTGCTTCCTCTTGCCCTACCAACTGTTATAGCTGCACTGTTCACCTCTGTTGTTGGAGCTCTGCTGCCCCCTGCCCCCTGGCTGGCCCCTGCCACTTGCTGTTTTCTGTGGCTCAGCTAGCCACTCCTCTGGTGGTCCCTGCTGCTTGCCATGATTGGGTAGCTGTCACCACATGTTGGTTGCTGCCGCTGGGCTCAAATAGCCCTATATACTGGCTCCTGCTGCTTGTCAGTCACTGGCTCAACTAGTTCCCCCTCTGCTGGCTGGTCAAGGTTGTAGTTTAGTGATTGCAGCTCTGGGTTTGTGGGGAAACCCTGCTGATATAGGAATGCTGTCCCTGATTTTAACACAACAGAAGACTCCAAGAGGAATCCCATTACCTCTGTCTTTGAACAGTGAGAAGAGTAGTCAAACCATGCCTGAAGGTGGCTCTTAGTTAGAGCCTGTGCAAATCAGACAGGAAGACTTGGTTCGCTCGCTGCTGCTTTCACAATTCTCTGTTCTTCTTCGAGCGATGTCCCTGTGTGTGCTCCACATCAGGTGTCATGGCGTTCCGCGGCGAAGAGCGGAGTCTTCTTAGCAGTAGTGCCAGAGGGAGCTGCACGTGCCGGTCGCGGCTCGCGACCATTCCAGCCAGTCTTGGCGCGCGCAGCCCCCTCACTCCCTCAGTTCCTTTTCAACCACCCTCGGGTGAAGATGGAGCTTCCTCACTGTTTAGTCAATTCGACCTAAAGAAGAGAAAAATGACAAAAAGAAACAACTCTTCAGTCATAGTCACTGACAGTTCGTTATTTAGCCGACAGCTAAAAAAAAAAAAAAAAAAAAAGCCGCTTGGCTGTTTCGGCCGGTAACGGCCAAACGGCAGCTCTAACAACTCCCGCCTTTTATAATGCCCTCTTCATCGGGCTTCAAAAGGTGCTCTGACTGCAAGGACCTGATTCCGGCTTCTGACGGACACGCTCAGTGTGTCTGCTGCCTCGGGGACTCTTACGTCCCTCAGAAGTGCTCCCATTGCCGCAACTTAAGCGCAAGAGCCAGGAAAGAAAGGGACCTCAGGCTAAGGATGTTCCTCATGGAAAAATCCTTGGCCCCCGGCTCGTCCTCTGGCTCTGACAGACACTTCGTGGACCCACCGGCAAGCCGGCATTCAAGTGTCCCGTCACACCAACACTTCAAGAAGGGAACGTTCCCCCTCAAGAAATCCTTCAAAAAAGACCACTCAGAAGGCTTCTGGTTCCTTGGGCACAAAAATGGTTGCAAAACATGGGAGTGACAAATCCTCCCACAAGGAGCAGGGAATGAGAGGCACAGGTTCCTCTTCCCCCGCAGCAGTGGCCCCGAACAAAGTGGCTCCCAGCAGACAGATGGACCGCGCCACCCTGGCTACGGCTCCGTTGGAAGCCCCGGTGCTGCAGGTGCCGCAGCAGTTGAATCCGGCACCGGGGTCTCCACGCCACACTGATGGAGCCCAAAGTTCACCTGCCCTGGCACCGTGCATGGCCACAGATGTGGCACCGCGAAAGAGAGCCAGGAAAGAGAGGCACATTTCTCCTGCCCTCTCATTTACAGACCGCTCCAGGAGGCAGTTCTCTCAGCCTCATGCAGACCGTGGTCACTCCTGCTGCTCACACAGAGGCCGATCCCATACGAGATCTCTTCACTCAAATGCAGACTCAAGATGCCATCTCTCCCCATGCTGTCGTCACAGCACACCTCATTATCGATCTTTGGATAGGTGGGAGCACCGCTCGACCTGCCACAGCATGCGTTCTAATGGATATCATCATCATCATTACTCTCGCTCCCCACTCCGCTCACCTAGCCGTTCTCTCGCTATACTTTCTGAGCACTCATCAAGATCGCCCCTGTCAGTGCGTACCGTTGACAATGCCTCCCAGTTACATCAACAGATCCCTGCTACTGAGGAGGCAGTAATTCCATCCTCATCTTCGTCGAGTGACGATACAAAGCTGTTCAATGACTTATTCAAAAGAGTGGCACAGGAGTTGGAAATCCAACTAGAAGAGGTTGCGGAGCCTAAACATAAACTCCTCAAGATTTTACATGCTTCAACATCATCCAAGATAGCTATGCCAATGGACTCAGCGCTTATGGACCCGGCCAACGTTATCTGGCAAAATCCAGCCACCATACCAGCCACGAATAAAAGGAATGACAAGAAGTGGTACATTCCTTCAAAGGGAATGGAATTTTTGTTCACGCATCCTCCAGCAAATTCCCTGGTAATGGATGCAGCAAACCAGAGAGGAAAGCAGTTAAATTTTAAGGCTACTCCTCACGATAAGGATTGTAAACGCTTAGACTCCCTGGGGCGCATAATATATACATCAGCCACTTTACTCTTGAGAATTGCCAATTATTCTGCTCTTCTCTCCAACTATAACCACTTAATATTCGAGAGACTATCCCAACTCATGGACGCCCTGGCAGACAATAGAAGAGAGCAGCATAAAAGCCTGATAGCAGAAGGACAATTGGTATCAAGAACATCCCTTCAAGCATCTTTGGACGTAGCAGACACAGCAGCTAGATCACTGGCCACAGCCATTGTTATGAGAAGGGCATCATGGCTTCAGATGGCAGGTCTACCTAGAGACCTTCAGACAAGAATATAAGATCTTCCCTTCGATAAGAGTAACCTTTTCGCTGAAAAGACGGACACACTCATGCATGTCATGAAAGATTCAAGAGCCACCTTGCGGACCCTTGGCATTCACACTCCTACATTCAAAAGAAGACAAACGAGATACCAGTCCTTCACTCGTCGGTATCAACCCTACTACCCTCAAAACCAACAAAGACATGAAGGGGTAGATAGAGGGGTTACAGGCAAAGACAGCCCTCTCACCAGTCCACCAGTTGTCAACCTCAACCCCAAAAACCTCAATTTTGAGGTGTTGGTTGAGGGTTTGAGATTTCCTCCTTGTCCAGCAACATTAAACCAAGTGCCCTTGAACTTCGAATTCTGCCTCAGGCAATTCCACCCTGTCTGGTCTTCCATCACAGCAGACAAGTGGGTCTTGGAGATCATAAACAAACGTTATTCCATCCCATTAATTTCCCACCCTCCTCCTCATTACCCTTCCCCGTCCCTTTTCAGGGACACCAGTCACGTACAACTCCTTCAACAGGAAATCAAACAGCTCCACGACATAGGAGCAATAGAGCTTGTTCCCACTCAACACAGAGGAAAGGGTTTTTACTCTCGCTACTTCATAGTTCAGAAAAAAATCAGGCGGATGGAGATCTATTCTAGATCTCAGACCTTTAAACAAGCATGTCAGGAAGCAGAGGTTCAAGATGATTACTCTAAGCAAGATAATTCCTATGCTGACTCAAGGAGAATAGTTCTCTTCCCTTGACCTCAAAGACACATCCTTCCACGTCACCATTCACCCTGCTCACAGAAAATTCCTATGTTTCACGGTGAACAATCAGCACTATCAATACAAGGTAATGCCCTTCGGACTATCCACAGCCCCAAGAACATTTTCCAAACTACTTGTAGCACCTATAGCCTTTCTCAGGATGCAAGGAGTAAAGATTTTCCCCTATCTAGACGATTGTTTGATTTCAGCACACTCCAAAGATGCCGCCACCAAGGCCACCTTACTAACCGCATCGCTCTTCAACAAGCTAGGGCTGAATGTGAACATAGACAAATCTATCATGCAACCCACGAAGAAAATTCTCTTCATAGGGGCTTTATTGAACTCCGAGACAGGAATGGCCTCTCTACCCATAAACAGGTTCGACACACTCCTAGAATTGATCAATCTCGTAAAAGCTGCACCCATTGTTGCAACACGTACCGTATTGCAGCTTCTGGGTCACATGGCGGCCTCCATAAGCGTAGTCCCCAATGCCAGACTGCACATGCGAGCGTTACAACATTGGCTAGCAACCGTGTACATACCAAAGTACCACAGCTTGAACAAGAGAGTAACAAATCCCAAAACACATAAAGGACTCCCTGGACTGGTGGTCCACACCCGAAAATGTTCTGGCAGGAACACCATTTCTGCCGCTTCAACCCACAGTTCTGCTAACTACAGACACCTTGCTGGTAGAATGGGGAGCCCATATAGACCAATTAACTACGCAGGGCCTGTGGTCAAGGGAAGAAGCCACCCTCCATATAAGTGTTCTAGAACTAAGGGCAGTTCGCTATGCCTGCGAACACTTCCTTCCACTCATTCGCAACAAGGTGATAAGAGTCATGACAGACAACATGGCTTGCATGTTCTACATCAACCGACAAGGAGGAGCACGGTCACCAGACCTTTGCGCAGAGGCTGTAAGACTCTGGAACTGGTGCATACATCACTCGATCACCATCACGGCATCCTACCTACCCGGGAAACAAAATGTAACTGCAGACACTCTAAGCAGGAACTTTCCTCCCAACCACGAGTGAGAGATCGACAATGTCCACCTGACACACATATTCGACCATTGGGGAAACCCAACAATCGACCTTTTTGTAACATATGTCAACCGGAAATGCCATCGTTTTTGTTCCAGGGGAGGCTTGGGACCCAAATCAATGGGGATGCCTTTCTATTCACAAGGTCCCAGACCCTCCTATATGCTTTTCCCCCAATTCCCCTAATACCCAAAGTCCTCCAAAAGATCAGAACAGACCAGGCTCGTGTCATATTGATTGCACCAGCCTGGCCAAGACAACCATGGTTTGCAGACCTACTCACTCTATCGCGACGCAAACCAATAAGACTACAACCAATCCCAAGCTTATTGACACAGAATTCCGGACGGACTCTCCACCCAGAAATCGAGAAGTTACACCTGACGGCATGGTTCCTCGATGGTTCCGACAAGAAGAACTGCAGTGTTCAGAGGCCATCCGTCACATCCTCCTTAACAGCAGAAAATCAAGCACTAGGAAAACTTACCTCTTAAAGTGGAAAAGGTTCCAAAGCTGGTGTAACCGTAGAAACATCTCGCCAACGTCATCCTCGATCCCTCACATCCTCGACTACATCCTGGATCTAAAACAGTCCGGGCTTTCCTTTAACTCCCTGAAAGTCCATTTAGCGTCGATTTCAGTTTTCCATGACCAACTCAATAGCTCATCAATCTTCTCTACTGTACAATCCCCACCACAGCCCTGGGATTTGAATCTAGTCCTTAACACACTAATGAAAGTCCCCTTTGAACCTCTGGCGACCTGCTCACAACACCACACGTCGATGAAAGTAGCTTTTTTGGTCGCTATTACATCTGCAAGAAGAGTAGGAGAAATTAACGCCCTCACAACAGATCCTCCTTATACTGTGTTCCAAAAGGATAAAGTTACATTACGCCCTCATCCCAAGTTCCTGCCCAAGGTTGTGTCCCACTTCCATATTAATGAACCCATACACCTACCTACCTTCTATCTGAAGCCTCACAAGAACCATTGGGAAGCCGTCCTTCATACGCTGGAGGTCCGACGAGCGTTGTCATTCTACCTAGGTAGAACAAGACCATTTAGAAAATCAAAGAGGTTATTTGTCTCTATCTCAGAGAGATGCAAAGGCCTACCAATCTCTAACCAAAGACTATCAAAATGGATAAAAGACTGTATTGTGACTTCCTACCAACAAAATAAAATACAACCCCCAGATAAAGTCAAGGCACACTCCACATGAGTGATGGTGGCGACTACAGCATTTTTAAATAATGGTCCCCTTGCAGATATATGTAGGGCTGCCACTTGGGCCTCTCTCCACACTTTCACGACCCACTTTGCGCTTAACAAAACCTCTCATAATGATGCCAGAGTGGGGTCGGCAGTGCTTGCTTCCGTACACCGAAGTCCCTCCTCCACGACCGATAACGGCTAAGAAGTCACTTGACGTGGAGCACACACAGGGACATCACTCGAAGAAGAAGAAGGGGTTGCTTACCTGTAACTTCTGTTCTTTGAGATGCGTGTCCCTGTGGGTGCTCCACTGCCCTCCCTCCTTCCCCTCTACTTCAGAGTACTTACCTCATTGCTCCACGGTGGAAAAGGAACTGAGGGAGTGAGGGGGCTGCGCGTGCTAAGACTGGCTGGAATGGTTGCGAGCTGCGACCGGCGCGTGCAGCCCCCTCTGGCACTACTGCTAAGAAGACTCCGCTCTTCGCCGCGGGATGGGATGACACCTGATGTGGAGCACCCACAGGGGCACGCATCTCGAAGAACAGAAGTTACAGGTAAGCAACCCCTTCATATCTGAAAGTCTCCTTTTCTGAGTTCTGTTTGGATAAGAGTGAATCTTTAATCAGAACAGTTTAAGCACAGTTCTGCTGCCATTTGTTCATACAATAAAGGGGCAAGATTGCATTACCTTGCAATTAACCGTAAAGTGATTTGTAACCCAGTACCATCCAAATATTATGGTATTGAGACACCCAGAACTACATACAGTATTCTAAATGTTGTTGAACCTCTGCTTATATAAAGCAATAATCATCCTGGTACAAAAAGGGAATGATGGAACTGGGAAATAACTGAAACAGCACCCCCCCTCTGGTGGCCTGTGCTCCATCTTGCTAGGTCACTAGTCCAGACCTCAGCCTTCTGGCCAAGTCTTCTCCAGTTCCCCCCTTTCCAGGGTATTGTCCAGTCCAGGCTGCCACTAGTCCAACTACTGGGCACTGGCAGTCTTGGGGAGGCAGAAGTGACTTGGATCCACCCACTTCTCCAGGTCCCAGTCCAGGGTCTGTATGTACCACTCTGGCATTTACCTTGATCCCTGCTCTGGTTCAGTAGGTCACCTAGGCGAGATCCATGCCTCCTCTAGCTACCTTTTCTTCCTTATATCAGGACTGGGTTCTGCCCAAATGCTAGTAGTCTTCATGGAACTGTCCCTGGTCCTGTTTCCTATAGCCAGGCCAACAGCATGTCCTCCTACCCTGCCAGGTGGGGGAAGACTGCCCAGAACAGGGACTGCAGCCCTCTTATATACTGGGATCCGCAGCCCTGATTGGACCTGCAGCTGCCTGCTCCTATTGACTATGCCCTTCTACTGGGCTTTTAATTCCTTTTCTGCCAGAGCAGGGAAATCATCCTGCTACAACCACACAAAAGACTACAGATGTATACATGCAAATTGGACTACAAATGAACATTCAAAAATAGACTTTGACTCCAGTTCAACATCTGGAATTCTTAGGAGCCTATTTCAATGCAGAGAAGGCCAAAGCTTTTCTCCCACTACACAGGTTCAACACTCAAATCATCTTAATTGTTATGATTCAGACCAGCCCCTAGACCTTGGCCAGAACATGCCTTCAGCTGTTTGAGCACATGACAATAGGAACACTTTGTGATAAGTCATGCAGAGCTCCACATGAGTGCCGCAGTCTCCCGTCTGGCCGCGCTCGCGCAGCCCGCCACAACCGTCCCCAGTGTTCTGGGTCACACGCGCACGGCCAAGGTCTCTCCTGTTCCTTCTCAACTCCGGCTGAGACGGAGTTCGCAGCGCTCCCCTCTCTCTGTAGTTAAAGATAGTTTGAACGTAGTTTATAGTAGTTTAAGATAGTTAATATTAGTTTAAATAGACTATTGCTTTAGAGTTAGTTTAAAAAAAAAAGCCGCTTCGTTAAAAGCAGCCGCTGTCAAGAAGATGCCCGGTTCAACGGGTCTCAAAAGGTGTACCCTCTGCTGTGATGCGATGCCCACATCAGATGGGCACTCAAAATGCATCAGATGTTTGGGTGAGGGGCACATTCCTAGTAAGTGCCCTCACTGCAATAAGCTGACAGCGAGGACAAAGAAGGACAGAGAGCTGTGCCTGAAAATGATTCCCTTCCCTGTCCCTATTCAGGGACACAACTCACGTGCAAATTGTGCAACAGGAAATACAACTTCTTCTGGAAAAAGGGGCCATAGATCCGGTCCCTCCACAGCACTAAGGGAAAGGATTCTACTCAAGATACTTTCTTATCCAGAAGAAGAATGGGGGATCGAGTACGATATTAGATTTCAGGAGGCTCAACAAATTTGTAAGAAAGCACAGGTTCAAGATGGTAACACTAGCATCTATAATACTGACACTGGAGGCAGGGGACTGGTTTTCATCCCTCGACCTGCAAGACGCTTATTTTCATGTAGCAATCCATCCAGCATACAGAAGATTTCTAAGATTTACAGTAGGTCAGCAGCATTACCAATTACAGTGCTCCCCTTTGGACTATCCACAGTGCCAAGAGTTTTCTCCAAGGTGTTGGCAGTGGTAGCAGCACATCTGCACAGGCAGAGCATAATTATATACCCATGTTTGGACAACTGTCTAATAAAAACAGACAGTTGTGTACAAGCAGAAAGTGCAAACCAACAGGTGTTATCATTATTCCAGGCACTAGGACTAAAGATAAACTATCAAAAATCGGCACTGCTCCCCACTCAAAAACTGGAGTTCATAGGGGCATATCTGGATGCTATAAGGGCATGAGCATTCTTGCCACACAAGAGGTTCATAACTCTTGCAAACTTGATCATGTCAGTCAGAGGAAGCCCGACATCCACACTATATTGTTGCCTACAAATTTTAGGGCACATAGCAGCAACTACAGCAGTTGTGCCCAATGCCTGACTTCACATGAGTCACATGCAAATCTGGTTCGCACCAGTATACAGGAGGTGCAAACACAGTCCACTAAAAGTGATACCTATCCCTCAAAAGGTCAAGCAATCGCTGGAGTGATGGTTGGAATCAACGAACGTTCTAGTGGGAATCCCCTTTTATCAAGAACCACATTCCATCTTTATAACCACGGACGCATCTCTGCTGGGGTGGGGCGCTCATCTGCACAACCACACGGCACAAGGCTGCTGGTCCATACAAGAGACCAGCCTCCACGTCAATGTCCTGGAGCTCAGAGCAGTAAGAAACGCGTGCAGACACTTCTTGCCAATGATACGAAACAAGATAGTAAGAATCATGACAGACAATGTAGCTTGTATCGTGTATATAAACAAACAAGGAGGAGCTCGCTTCCGACTATTATCCGTGGAGGCAATGAGATTATGGACATGGTGTGTAGAACATGGTATCAGAATATCGGCATCATACTTACCTGGATCTCAGAACACCACTGCCGATTTATTAAGCAGGTACTTTGCAACAAAGCATGAATGGGAACTAAACAGAGAGGTGCTTGGGACAATCTTTCAGCAGTGGCACTGCCACCATAGACCTCTTTGCGACTCAGGCAAATCGCAAATGCCGATATTTCTGTTCCAGGGCAGGCATAGGTCACAGGTCCTTAGGAGATGCATTCATGATAAACTGGAAAGGGCCTCTCTACTATGCCTTCCCGCCAATACCATTGATACACAAGACGATACACAAGGTACGGGAGGACAAAGCAAAAATCATCTTAATCGCTCCAGCATGGCCGAGGCAGACCTGCTTCCCTTACCTTCTGCAAATGTCAATAGCCGGGTCGATAACGCTTCCGAGGTGCAGGAATCTTCTCTATCAGGATGGCGGGCAGACGTTACACCCATACCTGGACAAGCTGCACCTTATGGCGTGGTTTCTCCATGGCTTCAGTCGGAAGAATTACAATGTTCAGCCCAAGTGAAAGACATCCTGATGAACAGCAGAAAGCAAAGTACAAGGAGGTTTTACCTGCAGAAATGGTCCTGATTCTCCAAGTCGTGTGAACAAAGGCAGATCTTACCTGATTTGGCTTCAATCCCAATGGTCCTCGAATACCTCTTGCACCTGAAACAGACAGGCCTGGCGAATAGCTTGGTCAAGGTGCATCTTGCAGCACTTTCTGCCTTTCACATACAAATAGAAAATAGAACATTATACTCTCACAAAACAATTAGGAGATTCATGGACGGGCTACAGAACACATATCCAGAGATATGCCCTCCATCAATCCCTGGGACCTTAATTTAGTTCTGAGGGTGATTATGTCAGGCCCCTTTGAACCCTTAGCAAAGTGTTCACTGAAATATAACAGAGTCCTGTGGCACTTTTAAAGACTAACAGATTTATTAAATAAATCTGTTAGTCTTTAAAAGTGCCACAGGACTCTGTTGTCTTTCTACAATAGACTAACACGGCTACCCCTTTGGAATTTCACTGAAATATCTATCCATGAAAACAGCGTTTCTGGTAGCCATAACATTGGCTAGACGAGTGAGTGAAATTGGGGCACTCATGGTGGACCCGCCCTACACTGTATTCCATCCAGACAGGGTGACGCTACGGCTCAACCCAAGGTTCATACTGAAAGTTAACATTCCCTTCCATCTGAACCAGGAGATTAACCTCCCGACGTTTTACCCAAAACCACATGCTGATAAGCCAGCAGCCTCTTTACACATGCTAGATGTTAGGAGGGCCTTGGCATTTTACATAGATAGGACTAAACAATTTCAGAAAACCCGCAGATTTCTTGTCTCGATTGCAGAGAGATCTAGGGGCAATCCGATCTCATTACAAAGACTATCTAAATGGATAAGGGAGTGCATAGTAACAGCCTATACTTTGAACAACATTTCCCCTCTGGGACAGCTTAAGACTCATTCCACGAGGGGCATGGCCTCTTCGATAGCCACAAGAACATTCCGCTGACAGATATATGCAAGGTGGCTACATGGAAGTCAGCCCATATTTTTACTAGACATTATGCAGTGGATCAGACACTCAGGTCTACTACGGCTGTAGGATCCATGGTCTTATCCGCTGTACAACACTCCTGAGGAACCCACCTTCCATGAACAAGGGAACTGCTCCTCAGGCAGCTCGAGTGGAGCACCCCTACAGGGACACCACTCAGTGAAGAAACCAAGGTTGCTTACCTGGTGGTAACCGATGTTCTTCAAGATGTGTGTCCCTGTTGGGGTGCTCCAGGTCCCTCCCTTCTCCCCTTTCTTCCTCGGAGTGTAGAATTCTGCTCTGGGGTTGAGAAGGAACTGAGGGACCTTGGCTGTGCGCGCACGACCCAGAACACTGGGGACGGTTGTGGCGGGTCGCACGAGTGCGGCCAGAGGGGAGACTGCGGCACAAATCTCCGAGCTCGCCGCAAGGACGCAACAGACACCTAGAGTGGAGCACCCCAACAGCGACACACATCTCGAAGAACATCAGTTACCGCCGGGTAAGCAACCTTCGTATCTTCCTTCTGTAGTATTTTCTTGGCTGCAACTCTCTAGACTTTCCATTCACTTGTGGATAATGTGGGCTGCTAGTAATAAGATCAAATTCATAATTTGTTTGGAATGACTTAAATTCTTCTCCAGTGAATTGTAGTCCGTTGTCCATCACTAGTTGTTTGGCAATACTGAAGTGAGGAAAAGTGCGCTTCAATTTCCTTTTAACATTGCAGCATTTTATGTCTTTCAAGTAAATTATTTTCATATACCTTGAAGAATAGTCCATTATGACCAAGTAACGATGTCCTCTGAATTGGCACAAACCTGCAGCTAATATCTGCCAAGGTCTGTCTGGTAGAGGTATTGTTATTAAAGGTTCTTTGTGTTGTGTTGATCTGTTAGTTCTGCAATGTTCACTTGCAGATGCTTTATTCTTTATGTTCTTGCTGATGCCTTGCCACTATGCTGGCTGGTTGGCCTGTTCATGGCATTTAGTTAATCCTTGATGTCCTTCTTGGATGAGGGTTAGAATTTCTCATTTCATTTGAAATTACAATGCTATTGCCTTTAATCATGAGTCCATTTGATGCACTTAGTTGTCCATTCACTGGAAAGTAGTTTAATAACTTGCTTAGTGTCCATTAAATTCTTGGGTCAGCTGCCCCAATGCAACTTAGAAGTCCCTAACATGTTTGTTAAGGTTGCTTATTGTGCCTGGTACAGTCTCTTTTCTGACACTGGTTTGTATGTGTTCACAGCATCCATGTACACCTTACGTAATCTTTAAATCACAAGGAATTGAGCATGATGTTGTGCTCTGTGACAGTGTGTCTGCTACTACCAGATTTTTTTCCAGGAACATATTTAACAATTAGGTTAAATCATATTAACCGTATCAATAGATACTGGCATCTCTGGGGAGCTTTGTGGTAATTCAAAATCGTGATAATATTTCTTCCAGTCTGTCCAGCTTTGACAAACCTTCACAGTGAACTTCTCTGGGGCAGTGTCACATGTTGAGAAGATCCTGCAACCTTTGTTACTTTTTTTCCTTCTGTTTGCAACCTTTGTTACTTTTTTAATCGTTTTCTGTTCTTCTCTGACTCTAGTTTATTTCTGTTGTCATTTAATGCTCCTGCACCAGATAAGGACTGGTTACAGAACTTCCTTTTGAGTGAGATACACACCAGACATGACACCACCTGGCTTCTGCTATGCATCCCACAATGCATAGTGAGAAAAATCTTAGAAATTCATGCACATTGCTCAGCAGCAAAGCAAAGAACTACTAGATATCCTCAGAGAATGCCATGTGCTCACTATGCAGAAAGCTGCCACAGTGTGAACATAATGATGCAAATTGAAAGAGGGCACACCTGACTTGTATGCCTGCTATTAGTGCAGCTTGCCTGTTGAATTTTAACTAATGTGCATCAAATCAATCTGGTTTACACCCTTCTGTATGGACAAGCCCTCAATAAATCTATCTGATACTTTTGCATTATTGTTATTAATATCAAATAACTTGAATAGTGGGCTATTCAGACTAGAATTCCACATTATTTTATCACTTGAATGCTGTTAGTATTCTCATTGCTAGAGTGCATACAAGACACAGCTTTCTGTCCCCAAAGGATTGCATTCTAAAAAGATTTCAGTTATGCTTCTGTACTCATGATAAATTAACTGAAAATGTTACACTGTCTTTCAGTAGCTGTTTCTAATGATTGATGTGGTTTTTGTTTTGTAGGAAGGAGCTAGGATTGCTTCAGAAATTATATGGATTATATGATACTGTAATGAACAATATCAGTGGGTATTATGAGATACTTTGGACAGACGTAGACATTGAAAAAATTAATGCTGAACTTTTGGATTTTCAAAACAGGTATTTTTCCTAATTTGAGCTTTTTAGCAGGCTAAAATTGAATATAAATACTGATAATTGAATTAAGAATAACTTAATATCTTTAAATGACTTGATATATATCACATTTGGGAAATTTGGGTGGGTGACTGGCCCTTTTAAGGAGAGATGGGTTCTCGCCCCAGCTGTTACTGTTCAGGTGTTGCCTGGATGAGGTTGTGGGGCTAGGGTCAAGTGACAACCTGCGCAATATCTGTTACTTATAAAGGCCAACAAGAGCTCAGGGCTGGAGAACTGCAGGTGAAAGAACCCCTTTAACTACTTAATCAAGAAACTGTCCTAGAGGCAAAGGTATGCAACAGACTCTGGAGTGACATTGATCCTATCTGAACTAGTGAGCTAGCTCACTGGTTTACAGTATTGACTGTAAAATCAAAATTTGGGAATCTCTTGAGACATATACTATTCTTATAAGATACAGGTAATCAAAAAAACTTGAGACACGGAACACCTTTTACAATAGATGTTCCTGTTAAATAATTAGTGGGTGAACTATTAGAGTTTTCTTAAAAAATTAAAAATATTTTGATACTTTTAAGTCTAATGAGTATTAAGTCATCATTTGCTCATAAAAGAATCTAATATTTTTAATTTATTTTATTTTTAGTGCATTAGGAATTAACATCAGTGTTATGTGAGGGAATATAGTATGGAGAATGGGGGCTAGGCTGATAGGACAGAGTAGTTTTTTTTTTTTCAGCACAGCTTCTTTCCTTACTCACCACTAACGAATTAATGTCCCCCCCCCTCCACCTCTGGAATATGGAGTCCAAAGTTGTTGCTGGAGGCTCCCAAATTAAGCATCATCCATCAGTTCAAACTACCAGATTTTCTGGGGTTTTAATAAATTGGTGGTTCAGTTTCTCCTGTGCACTTTGTTTTATAACTGCAATTTTTATTTGTTGTTTTGCATTAGTCATTTATAAACCTTATTCCCCATTCTTCTCCCTTTGGTAGTGTGGTGGTTTCAGTTACCTGAATCTGTCACTACTGTGCCTCCCCTCTGCCTGCCCTCCTCAGAGGCAGTGATCTCCCATAAACACTAATCTAAATCTAAATGGTGTTGTATATATGAGGCAGCATGTACTGGCACTACAGAGGATGAATTACATCCTGTCTGTCCCAGTCAACCCTTGCATAGCCTGAGCACAAGGCTCAGAGTTGGATGGCCATGTCAGGATAGCACTTTCTTTAGGAGCTGTGACTCCAATACAGAAAAGCCTGGAGATTCTGAGCATTTTGGAAAGAGGGATGAGGAGGACATTATCTGTCTAACCCAGAGAGTAAGTCCAGCATCAGAACTAGGCTGGAGGAGAAACCACCTGAAAGGACTGAAATTGTAACTCTACCCCAACCTACTATTGAAGTGTGGACTTATTTCCCTGGCGAAAAAAAGCAGGGCTTTTACACTGCCATTTTTCTTCCAGGATGAATCAGGATTTTTATGATGTTCAGGGGTAAGATGAAGGAAAGGTTGTCGGGCTTTTTCTTTCAACTATCTTCTACATATTCCCACTCTTGGGATATGTGCTGACCAGTGCAGTTGAATGGTGCAGGCTTCTATTAATATGTTCTCATTTCTGCCCCTGCCCTCAGCATTTGGTCATGTTCTGGAGGCATGGCTGTAAAAGGGGAGGCAGCACTTGTTACTATCTGTTACACCAAATACTCATTTCCTTCCGAATGCTGAATGGATGGATGTGAGCCTTATTGGGATTTAAAGTCCTTTAAATAATTAGTCATAGATGCTAGGTTTTTTATTTTTAATAGTTATTACTTTGTGTTAGCATTAGTTATACTCTTTGTTATTGCAGATCCAAAGAGCAAGAAGTATGGTTTTAAAAGATGTAAATTATGTCTAACATTTTTTTCCAGAAACAGATACTGATACTTGCAGCCTAAGGTATTTAGTAGCAGAATATTCTCTTTATTGTTGTTTGATGTGTGGTACTTGCACACTACTAACTAGGAAGGACAGGCAGAACATACTCCAAGCCCTACTTCTATCAGAAACCTTATCAATTAACACCTCCAGATCCAAGACTTCCAACATTCCAGATAATAAAAGTAAGAGGCCTGGTCTGGCTACACTAACAGATCTAATAATAGGAGACAAGTCCCCTACTCCAATTAAAGATGTTTTATATGATGAGGAAGAGAAAACTGAGGTACCTCTACAGACAAATATGTGCATAACCAGTATCCTATGGGAAGATCCTCTCTAGACAAAAACATTTGAGTAGTCTAAGCTGCTTCACCATCTGAGGATGTTATTCAGTTCCAAGAATTAGTCAGTAGATTGGTTTCTATGTTGAAACTATCCTCACTTACATTGGAGGAAATTTTACATGCTGTTTTTGACATACCGGTAATTGAAAATGCTTCTTCAAACAAGGTTTCTCTGCCCCTTTTGGAGCAAAGAAGTTGGAGCTCTTTGGCCAAAAGGTACATTCCACTGGAGGGCTCCAGCTTCAGATTGTGAACCAATAGGCAATCCAGAGTAGATATACCTACAATCCCTGGACATAGAATCATAGAATCATAGAATCATAGGGTTGGAAGGGACCTCACGAGGTCATCTAGTCCAACCCCCTGCTAAAAAGCAGGACCACTCCCCCTAAATTATCCCAGCCA
Organism: Pelusios castaneus; assembly: GCA_007922175.1. Classification (NCBI taxonomy): domain Eukaryota; kingdom Metazoa; phylum Chordata; order Testudines; family Pelomedusidae; genus Pelusios; species Pelusios castaneus. Next base: position 7,142,577 of record ML685848.1, on the reverse strand, counting down.
GAGTTTTGTCTAACCGAGCCTTAAAAATCTCCAAAGATGAAGATTCTACCACCTCCCTAGATAGCCCATTCCAATGCTTCACCACCCTCCTAGTGAGAAAGTTTTTCCTAATATCCAACCTTGACCTCCCCAGCTGTAATTTGAAACCATTGCTCCTTGTTCTGTCCTCTGTTACCCTCGAGAACAGCCTAGCTCCCTCCTCTTTGGAGCAACCCTTCAAGTAGTTGAAGGTTGCTATCAAATCTCCCCTCAGTCTTCTCTTCTGTAGACTAAATAAGCCTAGTTCCTTCAGTCTCTCCTCATAAGTCATGTGCCCCAGCCCCCTAATCATTTTTGTTGCCCTCCGCTAGACTCTTTCTAATTTGTCCACATCCTTTCTGTAGTGGGGAGCCCAAAACTGGACACAGTACTCCAGATGCGGCCTGACCAGTGTCGAATAGAGGGGAATTATCACATCCCTCGATCTGCTGGCAATACTCCTACTGATGCAGCCTAATATGCCATTGGCCTTTTTGGCAACAAGGGCACACTGTTGGCTCATATTCATCTTCCCGTCCACCATAACTCCCAGGTCCTTTTCTACAGCGCTGCTACTTAGCTGATCGGTCCCCAGCCTGTAGCAGTGCATGGGATTTTTCCGTCCTAAGTGCAGGACTTTGCACTTGTCTTTGTTGAATCTCATGAGGTTTCTGTCGGCCCAGTGTTCCAATTTGTCCAAGTCTCTCTGGATCCTGTCCCTGCCCTCCAGAGTATCTACCATTCCCCCCAACTTGGTGTCATCCGCAAACTTACTAAGCACGCAGTTTATTCCATCATCAAGATCATTAATGAAGATGTTGAATAGAACCGGCCCCAGGACCGACCCCTGGGGCACTCCACTCGTTACCGGTTGCCAACCAGACATCGAGCCATTGATTCCTACCCGCTGAGCCCGTTGATCTAACCAGTTTTCGATCCACCTTACGGTCCACTCGTCCAACCCATACTTCCTTAACTTGCCAACGAGAATGCTGTGGGAAACCGTATCAAAAGCCTTGCTAAAGTCAAGGTATATCACGTCAACGGCTCTTCCCGCATCCACAAATCCAGTCATCTCATCATAGAAGGAAATCAGGTTGGTCATGCATGATTTGCCCTTGGTGAATCCATGTTGACTGTTCCTGATCACTCTATTGTCCTCCAAGTGTTTCAGGATGGATTCCTTGAGGACCTGCTCCATGATTTTCCCAGGGATTGAGGTGAGGCTGACCGGTCTGTAGTTCCCCGGATCCTCCTTTTTCCCTTTCTTAAAGATAGGTACTATATTTGCCTTTTTCCAATCCTCCGGGACCACCCCCGTTCGCCACGAGTTCTCAAAGATAATGGCCAGCGGCTCTGCAATCACTTCCCCCAACTCCCTCAGCATCCTCGGATGCAGTTCATCTGGCCCCATGGACTTGTGCACATCCAATTTCATTAAGTGTTCCCTAACCTGACTTTCCATCACCGAGGGCCACTCTTCTCTCCAGTCCGCGTTACCCCGTGTAGTAGCCTGGGAGCTGGCCCGCCCTGTGAAGACTGAAGTAAAAAAAGCATTGAGTACTTCAGCCTTTTCCGCATCATCCTCCACGAGGATGCCTGCCCCATTCAGTAAGGGACCTACACCACCTCTGATCCTTTTCTTGTTGCTGATATACTTATGTAACCCCTTTCTGTTATCCTTCACATCTCTTGCTAGCTGCAACTCCAATTGTCCTTTGGCCTTTCTGATTTGATCCCTGCAGTCCCGAGCAATATCTTTATACGCCTCCCTTGTCATCTGTCCAAGCTTCCACTTCTTGTAAGCTTCCCTTTTATGTTTCAGCTCCCCGCAGAGTTCCCTGCTAAGCCACGCTGGTCGCCGTCCACATTTGCTGTTCTTTCTGCACATCGGAATGTTATCCTCCTGTGCCTTTAACAGGGTTTCTTTAAAATACAGCCAGCTGTCTTGGACACCTTTCCCCTTCAGATCAGCTTCCCATGGGACCCTGCCCATCAGCTCCCTAAGGGAGCCAAAATCTGCTTTTCTGAAGTCCAGGGTGTGTGTTCTGCTTCTTTCCTTCCTTCCATTGATCAGGATCCTGAACTCTACCATCTCATGGTCGCTGCTGCCCAGGTTGCCATTTACTTCTACTTCCCCAATCAATTCTTCTCTGTTTGTGAGCAATAGGTCTAGAGGTGCAAGGCCCCTAGTTGGTTCCTCCAGCATTTGTACTAGGAAGTTGTCTTCAATACTCTCCAAAATCTTCCTGGATCGCCTGTGCACTGCTGTATTATCTTCCCAGCAGACATCAGGATAATTGAAGTCCCCCATAAGAACCAGGGCCTGCGACGATCTGGAAACTTCTGTTAGTTGTCCATAGAACGCCTCATCCACCTCCTCTTTCTGGTCTGGTGGTCTGTAGCAGACACCCACCACAACATCCCCCTTGTTGCATTCTCCCCTAAACTTAACCCACAAGCTTTCAACCATCTTGTTTCCACTTTCATAGTGGAGCTCCGAGCAGTCATACAGCTCTTTTACATATAAAGCTACTCCTCCCCCCCTTTTTCCCTGCCTGTCCTTCCTGAACAATTTATATCCATCCATGGCAGTGCTCCAGTCATGCAAGTTATCCCACCACGTTTCTGTTATTCCAATTATATCATAGTTCCTTGTCTGTGCCAGTACTACCAATTCTTCCTGCTTGTTTCCCAGGCTCCTCGCATTTGTGTACAGGCACCTAAGATACCGGGCCCATTGCCCTACTTTGCCCTAGATAAATTTAAGGACTCATTACAGCAAGAGTCCAAGTCCCAGTTGGAGGCTATGATGAAGGAGGGCAAAGTGGTTTCCAGAATGCTCCTTCAGTCCACAGTTGATGCAGTGGGTGCGGCTCCCATTCCATGGCGTCGGGGGTAACCATGGAGTGGAGTTTGTGGCTGCAGACATCAGGCCTACTTCAAGAGATCCAAACAACTATTCAAGACTTTCCATTTGAAAAGCCAGAGCTGTGTTCGGCCCAGATGAAGTTTAGATTGCAGAGCCTCAAGGACTCAAGAGCAATCCTAAAATCATTGGGCCTGCATACACTAGTGACATAGAGGAAGCCTTTCAAGCCTTAGCCAATGCCCTGCTTTTATCAAATCAGGGGCAAAATGGCAGAAGGATAAATCAACATTCCTCCAACCAGGGCCAAGGCCAATTGCGTCGGACAATATACCAGCTGCTATCCCAAATCCAACCTGTCTATTATTCCAGAACTGTTCATCCCAGTTTTACTATAAGTGGTCCCATGTTACATGGAAGAATGGGTCCTACATAGGTAAAATTGGGTTATTCGCTCCAATTTTCCTCTCTGCCCCCTTCCCACCCTTCTTCATTCCCAACCCTCTTCAGGGACCCCTCTCACAAGGAACTTATTTGTTTTAGCTAAGGCAGTGCATGTGGGTTGAATGTGTGCAGAGAGCTCAATTGGAGTGACAGAGCTGATACATATCTATTTCTTTAATACATTGACAGACAAGTGTAAATGAGCTTGCAGGTTGCAGTGTGCAGCAATGAGCCCTGCAAGAGAGTAGTTCCCAGGGTTGCACCTGGGGCTAAGGGTGTTTACTAGGGGTCTATCCCATGAGTGGCTGGCCAAAGCACTCCTTCACTAAGTGAGGGATTGATTATACGCAGGAGGCTGCGTGTGAGCTGACCTAGAAGTGGGGGTTCACACAGCAAAGCAGGATAAGTTGGGGCTCAGGAATTAAGAATTGGGGTGTCACAGCTGCACACAAGTCCATAATGCGGGGAGGGAACATCACAATTGTTCTTCCTCATTTGGGATAGAGAGCTAATGAATGCTTTCTGGATATTTCTACTAATGTTGAAGATTGTAAAAAAAATCAGAAAGGACTCAGCAAGGACGAAAGTGATCACATCAGCATGGCTGAGACAACAGTGGTATGCTCCTTCTTTCCAAAGGAAATTTCAGATGCTTACCAGTGTCAACGGACCGTCCGTTACAACAAGGGAAGCTGTGCCATCCAGATCCATTGTCATTGCCATTGTCATATGACAGCAAGGGCAATTGGTCTTAGACAAAGTTAGATAAATCCTTCTTGGCAGATATACATGCTCTACTAAATGCTAGAAGGCAGTCAAATAGGAAATGTTGTTATGAGTTAGAATTTTCAGTATGGGTATCTGATAAGGGTATGGATCCTGTGTCAGCCCCTATTCAATCTATATTAGGGTATTTGTTATATTTAAAAAATAAAGATTTGTTATTGCATCATTAAAGGGGCATTTAGATGCAATAGCAGCTTTTCATTTGCAAATTAATCATAAATTAGCATTGTATCGTGATGCTGTTTAAGAAGTTTTCTAAAGAGTTACTAAATTTGTATCCCTCCTCCACCGAATAAGAGATCCTATTGGACCATGGGATTTGAACTTACTACTGTCAGTTTATGTATACTATTTGAGCCCTTATGATCTTGTTCCCTATTTAATCTGTCAGTAAAGACTGCTTTTTTTAAGCAATAACATCAGCCTGGCGGATTAGTGCACTCCATGCTTTAATGGTTGACCTTCCATTTATGAGTTTTTATGAGGACAAGGTAGTTCTTCAAATTTTATTATTCTATTTTGATAGGAATGAGGATTTTAGAACTTCACTCTAATTGTTTCATAAGCATGTAACTGAAAAAGGAATTTCAGTTCTGCATAGAAATTTCCTAAACAGGTCAGACAGAGTATAATTTAAAGTTTTATAAAATAAGAGTTCAACTTACAATGGCTCCATCTTAGTTCAAACTCCTGTAGAGACTTCTGTACCTTCAAGAAACAATGGAAATTTAGTATCTGAAGTGAAGAAGGGCAGCCTCTTGAAAATGAGATATCATTTCTTAGTGATCTAGAATATAGAATCTGGAAGTCCTTGGTTTCACATGATTAAAGCTAAACTCAAGTCAGAGTTCATATTGGTAGGACCAATGGCTCAAAGATACCATGTCTTCTAGACCTATCTTGGCTCCAAATTTATCTATGTGTGGCTGCGTCTACACTGGTAAATTAGGACACAATGGTTGTATTCCTTATGTCTTTAATGGCTCATCAGGTAACTCCCTGGGACCATTGTCCTGGCACATTCCTAAACATTAAGGACACAATGGTTTTAACATAAGTTAAAGTATGGATATAACACCAAATTCTAACTGCTAATCACAAGAGAATTCCTAGACATAAACTATATAATCATTCCCAGCAAATTACTACCTTTCTATTGATACCAAACATGACATAGTTCCTATGGATTATAGAACATTTATGAGATATCCATTGAAAATAATATCATAAATGCTTCCCTAAATCCAGACAGCATCACACACAGGGCTCTGCCTTGCCAGGGTCCCTGTACCCCTTTGCCCCATTGTACACAGGGGGTGCCCCCCCCGCCACTGTGGACCTGCCCAAGGTCCCCTTAACCCCACAAAGTCGACCTAGAGCATCCAGTGTGGACGCTCTAGGTTGACTTTGTAAGTTCCCCTTTAAGTCGACTTTAATTGTAAGTGTAGACACACTAAGTTGACTTAGTTAAGTCGACTTAGTTAAAGTCGACTTAAAAGTGCAAGTGTAGACATAGCCTATGTGTCTGTGGCTATGTCTACATGGGCAAAGTTAAGTTGACTTTGTTTAGTCAACTTAACAAGGTCGACTTAAAGTCAACCTAAGTCGATCTTGTTAAGTCAACCTAACAGAGTGGTAATACTTTAAGTCGACTTAAATTGACCTTGTTAAGTCAACTTAATGGCTTTAAGTTGACTTAATAAGGTTGACTAAGCACACTGGCTTTAACTTGACTTTAGAAGTTAAGGCTTAAGTCGACCTCCGAGGAAGTGTTATTAAGTTGACTTAAGCTTAATAAAAGCCCAGTGTGGACACGGCTTTGTTTAGGTCGACTTAAGCCTACTTAAGTTGACCTATCTTGCCAGTGTAGACGTACCCCTGTGTGAGTACAGTGGGGCATCCTCGCAAACAGTTCTTTGCCAACATAACCTTTTCTAGCTGTGGTCTTTTCACTCTGCTTCCCTGTAGAGTGTTAGAGGAAGAAGCTAAATTCAGTGCAGAGACTTCCAATCGTATGCATTTATTTGATTCAGTTGAGGTAAATATATTTGGTCTCAAACCAGACCTCATCTACTTCACAGCTTACTTTGGTATTTCTTACGTCACTCAGAGGAGTGAATAATCTACAGTCCTGACTGATGTAAACTATACTGACCTAAGTGCCATGTGTGAAACCCTGATGCTTAATAATCTGTCTCACCTTGTATTTAGCTTGAACACTGGCTAACTTTTGCAGATCTGAAGAAGAGCTCTGTGAAGCTCAAGAGTTTGTCCTCTACCAAAAAAAGTTGGTCCAATAAAAGATATTACCTCATCCACTTCGTCTCTCTCATATCCTGGAAAAACACATAATATGACATAAATTGGCATTCCTAGAGAGCTAAATGTATATCTTAAGTACACAAAATAGACACTAGTTGTACTCTGCACATATCATTCCATCTAAAATATCAGGACCTTAGGGCCACAAGTCACTTTAGGCAAGATGTTAAAATCCTGTATTAGTTGTTATGCTAGACACCTGTGGAACATTTCTGGAGAAGGAGTTGATAATCCATCTACAGGTCTCTAGTGGCACTATGGAAAACAGTTTGAGGAAGTCTTGCAAAGTAGGCTTCAATTCCTCTACAGAACATCCTTTGGTAGGAAGGTATTACTGCGTTGGTCCCCAAATAACTCTGGCTTTATTTAGGAGTGCAGTTCTTCTTCTGCCTCATATACTATTCTAGTACTTAAAACTGCTTTTTTTCCTTTCCCTGCTCCTTATGTGATTCATTGCTTACTATGTCCCATTAGCAAGATAAGAACCTGTGCTGCAGAATGTGAAATCTCTTACCTGATTTGCTTTCTGCTAGCAGGTTCTCCTCTCTTCAATCCACTGTGCTAATCTGGTAAAAAAGTGGAATATAATTTGTAACAAACAGATTTTTTCTCTAAAGGGAGAATTAGATAAATATTTTCCTGATAATTAGCTATAATATATCTAATATGTGTCTTAACATTAGTAAGAAATTGCTGAAATATTTCTGTAGCTTGGAATAATATTGCTGATTACCTGAGTTGAAGGATTAGGTTTAGTTCTGAAAGCTTCAGCAATTATATTGAACTTTATCCAAATTTCAAATTAATCCGTTAGTAATGAACAAGTGGAGAAACTGCTAACAGAAAATGATCAGTTAATACATCTTGCATTTTCATTAGAAGATTACTTAGTTGGGGTTCTGTTTAATCCACCACCCATGTCAGAGTGGGATTGAAGAGATAACATTATGCTTTTTAAAATAGAGCTTACAATGATTTTTGTGGGGAAAAATAGACAGTAATATCACCGATACAGCCTTAAATGAAATTGATATGTCAGCAGAGTACTTTTTTTTAGCCATTGTTAAGAGAATATAATTTTAATTGAAACAATAATGTCTGCTTTAAACATCTTAATTTGTTTTCAAATACACATAAAATATATGAAGGTCCTTTTAATAAAATATTAAATCTACAATATAAGTGTACTACTGCATCAATTATTATTATTTACTGAATTAAAGGTGTCGCAAACTTCCCAAAGGACTTAAAGACTGGCAAGCATTTTTAGACCTCAAGAAAAGAATAGATGATTTTAGTGAGTCATGTCCACTGTTGGAAATGATGACAAATAAAGCAATGAAGCAGAGACATTGGAATCGCATTGCTGAAACAACAGGACATCAATTTGATGTAGAATCAGATTCTTTTTGTCTTCGGAACATCATGGAAGCACCACTTCTTAAACATAAGGATGATATTGAGGTAAGTACATACATTACTTTTGATCCTTCATCTTACGTTTTCATGAAAGAACAAAGTAAAAGTTATATTTGCAATGCATTTAAGGACCTACTTATTGTCCATTATAGAGTCATAATAGTGTAGAGCTGGAAAAGACAAGCCTATTATCAAGGATTTTTAATGAATTTGCAAACTCAGGGGTTGTGCTGTGTGACTGGAGAATTGCTAACATAGGGTGCGTCTACACTTGTAAATTAAGTCGACTTAAGCAAGCTGCTTAAGTCGACTTAAGGAAAATTAAGTCGACTTTACTAAGCCTAGTTTAGAGTTGACTTTAAGCTTAAGTTGACTTTCTAAAGTCGACTTAAGCTAGTGTGGATGCAGAGTAGCCCTAAGTCGACTCTAAGTTGACTTAGGGCTCTCCAGGACTACCCCACTGCCCTCCCTGCCGGGGGGTGTGTGGCACGGGGGAGCCTGTACCTAGCCCCCTGGCACTTGGCAAGCGGTGCCCCCCCTGCCACCGTGGACCAGTCCCAGGTCCCCCTAGCCCCTAGAAGTCGACCTAGGCGTCCAGTGTGGACGCTGTAGGTCGATTTTGCAAGTTCCCCCCCAAGTCGACTTAAAGTTTAGGTGTAGATATACTAAGTCGACCTAAATTAACAAGTGTAGACATAGCCATAGTTCCCATTTTTAAGAAAGGGAAAATAAGTGACCTGGGTAACTACAGACCTGTTAGTTTGACTTCAGTAGCATGCAAGGTCCTAGGAAAAAAATTAAGAGAGAAAGTAGTTAAGGACATCAAGGATAACTGTAATTGGGATAAAATACAACATGGCTTCATAAAAGGTATATTGTGCCAGACCAACCTGATCTCCTTTTTTGAGAAAATAACTGATTTCTTTAGACAAAGGGAATGCAGTAGATCTAATTTACCTAGCTTTCAGTAAGGCATTGATAAGATTACACATCGGCAATTATTCAGTAAATTGGAAAAGATGGGGATTAATATGAATATAGAAAGATAGATAAGGAGCTGGTTAAAGCGGAGACTACAGTGGGTCACACTGAAAGGTGAACTGTTAGGCTGGAATGAGGTTGTTAGTGGAGTTCCTTAGGGATCAGTTTTGGGATCAATCTTATTTAACCTTTTTATTACTGGCCTTGTGACAAAAAGTGGGATGTGCTATTAAAATCTGTGGATGACAAAATGTTGGGAATTGTTGCCAATACAGTGAAGGATCAGGATATTTTACAAGAAAAGCTCGATGACTTTGTAAACTGGAATAGAAAGAGGATGAAAGTTAAATGTGTAAAGTGCATTGAGGAACTAATAACAAGCATTTTTGCTATAAGCTGGGTACGCATCAGTAGGAAGTGGACAGAGGAGAAGGACCTGGGCATATTGGTTGATCCCAGGATGGCTATGAGCCACCAAAGTGATATGACCATGAATAAATCTAATGTTGTTGTTGTAGGATGCACCAGATGAGGTACTTCCACTAGAAAATGGGATGGTTTTAGTACTGTTATATAAGGCGCTGGTGAGATCTCATCTGGAATATTTGTGTGCAGTTCTGATCTCCTATGTTTAAGAAAAATGAATTCAAACTGGAACAAGTGCAAAGAAGGGCTACTATGATGATCCGTAGAATGGAAAACCTGCCTTATAAGAGGAGACTCAAAGAGCTTGGCTTGTTTAGCCTAACCAAACGACGGTTGAAGGGAGATATGATTGCTCTCTATAAATACATCAGTGGAATAAGTACCAGGGAGGGGAAGGAATTATTTAAGTTTAGCACCAATATGGACATAAGAACAAAGGGATATAAACTGGCGATTAGGAAGTTTAGATTTGAAATTAGATGCAGGTTTCTAACCATCAGAGTAATGAAATTCTAGAATAGCCTTCCAAGGGGAGCAATGGGGGCAAAAACTTAGCTGGCTTCAAAAGTGAGCTGGATAAATGTATGGAGGGCATGATATGACGTGACAGCCTACTCTGGCAATTGACTGATCTTTGACTGCTAGTGCTAGATATGCCAATGGCCTGTGACGGAATGTTTCATGGGGTGGGTTCTGAGTTACTACAGAGAATTCTTTCTTGGGCTTCTGGCTGGTTGGTCTTGCCTTCCTGCTCAGTGTTTAACTGATCGCCATATTTGGGGTCGAGAAGGAATTGTGACAGGGATTCCACAATCTCCTTTGGTAGCCTATTTCAGTACTTAATGATCCTTGTAATTGCAAAACTTTTCCTAATACCTAACCTAAATCTCCTTTCTCCTCCGAGTAGTGTCCCCGTGGGTGCTCCACTGTAGGTGTGTGCGCCCGCGCGCACCACGGACGGAGATGTCCCTAGCTGTACTCGCCAGGGTCGCGCGACCAGGAGGGGACCGCCTGAGTGACAGTTTGGCGCCCTCCAACGGCCGCACGACCCGAGGCTCCCCCAGTTTCCTCCCAACCGCTCACGGCCACGGACGCAGCTAGGGAACTCTCCCCTCACTCGCCTTACCTTACTTTCTTTCAACTTTTTCTTATTCTTAGTTGTAATTCCCTTCTTTCTTTTTTTATTTGGTCCTTTTAAAACAAAAAACAAACAAACAAAAAAGAACCTGTGACCGGAAACCGCACGACCCAGGAGCCGGCAACATGCCGGGCTCCCCGGGACTTAAATGATGCGGCTCTTGTCGGGAAGCTATGCCCGCCTCTGATGGGCACCCGACATGTATAAAATGCCTGGGTGAGGAGCACATTATGACTAAGTGCTCCCACTGCAGGAATTTGAGCTCCAGAGCGAGACGTGACCGCGAGCTCCGTCTCAAGCTCTGGCTCATGGAGAGATCCCTGCGACCGGCTTCAGACCCCAGCCAGGAGAAACCCCTGTCTAACGCAGCACCGCCAAAGCGGCATTTAACACCGCCACCCGGGCTGCAAAAACGGAAACGGACGCCATCTCCATCAAGGAGATTAATGTGTCAAATGGAGGCTCAAGGTCCCTCCGACACACTTCAAAGAGGGACGGAACAGTCACGTCCACGGACCCGGTCCCCACCGACACGGACGCCCCGGCACCGCCAAAGACACCGGCACCCACAAGAACATCGGGACCGAGGCATTCCTACCAAGCTCTGGCAACGGTGCCGGCAGCAACCTCCGGAACGGCTGCGGCACCGCAAAAAGCGGCGCCGCAACAGCTGATTTTGACAGCGGCCCCGATTCAGCCAAGCACGGCACCACTAACCTCAGAATCGGGCCCTGCCTCCATGGTGAACTCAGCTCTACAGGTGCCTAGGAAGCAAAAGGAGAAGAAAAGGCATGTTGAAGTTCAAGCTCCACCTTCTCCTCCATCACCTCTGGATAACCGTGCACCTTCCCCCAGACCTGACATCAGACCCCCTCATTACCCCTACGATAGGGGAGAAGAATGTTATCGCCCACCCCCGCCTAGTGCGGTGGGATACCACTACAGCCACGACACACAGGAACACACTCATCGGATGCCACACTACCCATGGTACCCACCACCGTGGTATGCCCCTCCTTACAATTACCCACCGCAATGGGATTCTTGCTCCAGATATTCGGGTATGAGCCACAGATCAAGATCACCCACAGGTTCCACCCACTCCCAACACTCCCAACCTGCACATGAACCCGAGGGATCTTGCCAATCAGTGCAGGATTCCCCCAAAGGGAATTCCACGTCTCTTCCTGAGGACACCCTACCATCTTCGCCGTCTGCATTAAATGACGACTTCAAGCACTTTCAAGATCTTTTTCGGAGAGTGGCCGAATCACAAGAAATATCCACACAGGAATCCAGTGACTCACAACATAAGCTGTGGAGGATCTTGCAGACCAAACCAACAAATTGAATGGCCCTTCCCATGGATGAAGGAATCCTGGAGCCAGCTGATGATATCTGGCGTACGCCAGCATCAATTCCCCCGACCTCATGGAGGGTAGACAAAAAGTATTATATACAGGGGAAATCCTCAGAATTTCTGTTCACGCATCCCCCACCGAATTCTCTGGTAGTGGAGGCTGCCAATCAAAGAGGAAAACAGCCTTTCAATAAGGCAGCACCTCACGACAAGGACGACAAGAGACTTGACCTTCTCGGCAAGAAAACATACACGTCATCTACCCTCCTACTCAGAATCTCTAATTATTCAGCCTTACTAGCGAACTATGACTACGATAACTATCTAAAGCTTGCGGATTTTATCGAATTTATACCAAAAGAAAAACAAACACAATTCCATGCAATCATAAAAGAAGGACAATTGATCTCAAGAACAGCTCTCCAGACAGCACGAGATGTCGCGGACACCTCCTCTCGAATCATGGCGACGGGCATTGTCATGCGCAGAGCCTCCTGGCTCCACTCAGCAGACCTACCGAAGCCCTTACAATCTACAAGAGAGGATCTGCCATTCGACAGGAAGAAACTCTTTGCAGAAACTACTGACGACATGATGCACACCTCAAAAGACTCCCGTGCTACCTTACGCACATTTGGTATCTATCCACAACCACCTAAGAGGAAACTGCTACGATACCAGCCATATACTCCACGATACCAGTCTTATTATCAGGCCCAATTCCAGCACCGACAGAATTACAAAAGGCAGGACCCCTTTATTTTCAGGAACCGTCAACGCCCCCAACGCAGGAGACAACCATCAAACCAGCCTCCGGCGTCACAATCGATCATGAACAAACCACAATTTTGATGTTCCAGTCGAGGGCCTGCAACAAACCAGCGTTTTCCACTTACCAACTACAATCCAGTGTTACCAGAACTGCCTCAGAAATTTCTACTCTCAATGGACCGCAATCATATCAGACAAATGGGTCCTCTAAATCATCAAACTAGGATATACCATCCCTTTTGTGCTACAACCCATATCACATTACCCTTCCACGTCCCTTTTCAGGGACACCTCTCACGAACACCTCTTCCTGCATATCAGGAAGCGTTACGTCTTCTAAACATAGGAGCCATAGAAAGGGTCCCACCAAAGCACAGGAGGAGGGAAGTGTATTCACCGTACTTCCTCACAGAGAAAAGAACAGGAGGCTGGAGACCAATCCTAGACTTAAGGAGGCTGAACAAATGTGTCAAGCAACAAAAATTCAAAATGGTAACGCTCACAACCATAATACCAGCATTGGACAGAAACGACTGGTTCGCAGCCCTCGACCTTCAGGACGCTTATTTCCATATTACCCACCCAGCACATCAAAGATACCTAAGGTTTGTCATAGGCACCGAACATTTCCAATACGCAGTTCTCCCATTTGGCCTTTCGACGGCACCCAGAGTTTTCTCAAAGGTATTAGCAGTGGTCACGGCCTACCTCCGCACACGAGGAGTCACAATTTTTCCATACCTCGACGATTGTCTCATAAAGTCCCCTTCCAGGGAACAAACCCAGTACGCAGTACAGACCACGATACAAATTTTCAGGAGACTGGGCCTACAGATCAACGAAAAGAAGTCCACTTTCACACCCACACAAATCATAGAATTCATAGGCGCCCGCATAGACTCCACACTAGCACGGGCATTCTTGCCACAACAGAGGGTTCAGAATATAGAAAACTTAGTGAAAACTATTCAAACAGCGCCGACCACAACAATTCTATCATGCATCCAACTGCTGGGCCACATGGCATCCACAACAGCTGTTGTCCAGTATGCACGACTACACATGAGACCTCTTCAAATGTATAGCTGAAAATTATACAAACCTCACAGAGACAACCCGAATCGACAAATATGTATACCTCTCCAGATCAAACGCTCGCTACAATGGTGGATAACACCACACAATCTCTGCAGGGGCGTACCGTTTACACAACAACCCCCAACGATCCTAATGTGCACAGACGCCTCTTTGTTGGGATGGGGAGCACACATTCCAGCCTTAAACCTCACCACACAAGGAAGATGGACCCAGCAAGAATCCTCCCTTCACATAAATTTGCTGGAGTTACGGGCAGTGCGCAGAGCATGTGTCCAATTCCAGGACCACCTGATACACAACCATACAAAAATCATGACAGACAACACCGCTTGTATGTTTTACATCAACAGACAGGGCGGGGCCAGATCCAACTCCCTATGCGCAGAGGCCACGAAACTCTGGCAATGGTGCATCAAGAACCAGGTAGCCACCTCGGCTGCATATCTACCCGGAGTCCTGAACATAACAGCGGACTCTCTCAGCAGACGCTTCACCGATGTTCACGACTGGGAGATCTTCCCTCCAGTCATCAACAGAATTTTCAGGGCATGGGGTCACCCTTCAATAGACCTTTTTGCAACCTACCAGACCTGCAAGTGCAATATATACTGCTCTCGGGCGGGCACTGGGAAAAATTCCAGGGGCGATGTGTTTCTTATCCCCTGGACCCACATCTACGCATATGCTTTTCCACCAATTCCACTGATCTTCAAGACCTTACTCAAGGTGAAAATGGACCAAACCGAGATGATTCTCATTGCCCCTGCATGGCCCAGACAACCATGGTACTCTCTACTACTGCAAATGCTATGCACAACTCCGATTACCCTACCTCTTCATCCAGCACTATTGTCACAGGACAACGGCAGAGTCCTACATCCGAATCCCGAACATCTGAACCTAAAAGCTTGGAGGATATCTGGTTCCAAGGTCAAGAGCTACTTTGTTCCGCCTCCATCAGGAACATCCTATTAAACAGTAGAAGACCATCTACCCGCAAGAATTACTTGCTTAAATGGGATAGATTCTGCCGGTGGTGCGATGCTTCACATAACTCTCCATACTCCGCACCGGTCCAAGTCATACTGGACTATCTCCTACACCTGAAACGTACAGGCCTGACACTCAAATCAATCAAAGTACACATAGCAGCCATTGGCACGTTCCACAACCAAATACAAAACATCTCAATATTTTCTCATCCCACCATTAAAAGATTCTTAACGGGAATCAAAAACCTATACCCTGAGATTCGCCCCCCCAACCCAGCATGGGACCTTCCCCTGGTCTTAAGGTCTCTCACAAAACCACCATTCGAAGCTCTAGCCAGTATACCACTAGGACATTTGACGATGAAAGTGGTCTTCTTGGTGGCGATCACCTCCGCCAGACGAGTGAGCGAGATAGCAGCTCTAATGGCAGACCCCCCGTACACGATCTTCCACAAAGATAAGGTCTCCTTACAACCTCACCCGAAGTTCTTACCAAAGAGATAATTTCATAACAATCAAACAATACACTTACCTGTATTTCGTCCAAAGCCCCACTCGAGTTTGGAAGACGCCGTCCTTCATTCCCTGGATGTACGTCGAGCACTAGCCTTTTACCTAGAAAGAACAAAAACATTTAGAAAAACAAACAGACTCTTTGTCTCCACAGCAGAAAGGAATAAGGGTTCACCTATCTCCAAACGGAGAATTTCAATGATAATTGTGAACTGCATTCGAACATGCTACCAGCTCTCGAAAACACCATTACCACAACACATTACAGCTCATTCCACAAGGGCAATGTCCACAAACACAGCCTTCCTTCATAATGTTCCAATCGATGAGATATGCAAGGCTGCCATATGGTCATCGCCTCATACTTTTATAAAACATTACTCTCTTGACACTGCAACAAAGCAAGATGCATCAGTTGGCATGTCAGTTCTCTCCTCTATACAAATCACCTCCTCAGAAGGCCCTCCATCCAATTAGGGCACAGCTAGGAGAGTCACCTACAGTGGAGCACCCACGGGGACACTACTCGGAGGAGAAAGGAAGGTTGCTCACCTTGGTGAAGTAAATGGAGTTCTCCGAGATGTGTGTCCCCGTGGGTGCTCCACTATCCTCCCTCCTCCCCTCTCTTCTTCGGGCTACTTATATCGCTCGCGGTTGGAGAGGAAACTGAGGAAGCCTCGGGTCGCGCGGCCATTGGAGGGCGCCAAACTGTCACTCAGGCGGTCCCCTCCTGGTCGCGCGACCCTGGCGAGTACAGCTAGGGACATCTCCGTCCATGGTGTGCGCGGGCGCGCACACCTACAGTGGAGCACCCACGGGGACACACATCTCAGAGAACTCCAGTTACTTCACCAAGGTGAGCAACCTTCCTTTGCTTCAGATTTTATCTATTGCTTCTTGTCTGACTTTCCATGGACATGGAAACCAATTAAACACCATCCCTTTATAACCACCTTTAACATATCTGAAGACTGTTATCAAGTTCCCTTTCAGTCTTCTTTTCTCAAGACTAAATAATGCCCAGATTATTTAACCTTTCCTGAATCTTGCATTACTTCTGTTGCTCTCCTCTGGACTCTCTCCAGGTTGTCCCCCGCTTTCTTAGTGTGGTTCCTAAAATTTGACATACTATTCCTGCTGAGGCCTCACCAGTGCCTAAGAGTAGAATAATTTCCTACTGTGTCTTACATATGACACTCTTCTTAATGCACCCCAGAATGACTTTTGCTTCTTCTTCTTCTTCTTTTTTTTTTTTAAACAAATGCATCACGTTGTTGACTCGTATTCAGTGTGTGATCTAGTGGAACCTGCCGGATACAGCAGCAGTCTACCACCTCCACACACAGCAGGAGCTGAGAAGCAGCTCCTCCCTTCCATCTCTCTGCCATCCAGGAGCAGCCTCTCCCCTCCCCTCCACCCCCTTGCAGCACCCTGCACTGCATCAGCCAGGACTGAAGAGCAGAAGTGGGGGTGGAAGATCAACCATTTCTGGCTGGGAGAGGAAGCTGATGCAGCTGCATATTATACAGCTTGTGCAACTGCCTTCCCTTGGGAGGCCAACCCTCCCCTAGTATCTTCTGCCTGTGATTCCCCACAGCCCCCTCATATGGTGACTAAGCCTGGCAGGAATGCAGGTCAGTTCAGCATCCCCTGAGACTGCACTCTGCAGCAGTGGCGTCATGGGGCTCGTGCCCAGTGTCTATAGTGAATGCCCCAAGACTGTCCTGCATGCTCCCCCACAATCTCAGTCTCTGGATGTGGTGTCACAGTCTCACAAATGTTGCTCTTATGTGGTGGCTATTTTGCTTTCACCAAGTGAACAATTCGTTCATTTTCTAGCCCAAATTTGTTGCAGTCTGCATGCTCCTGCATTTTAAAACACATTTACTGTCAATGAGCTTACAGCTAAAAAGATCAGAATGCTCTGTAACACCTCTGCATGGTTTGTTTTTAAAATAATTGCATAATTTCAAATCTGGCTTGCATGTACACACTTTATTTTAAATATTTTAATTAAAAGCTAGAGATGTAGGGTTAGGAGAGGTTTCACATCTTGAGAATGAAGATTAAACAAAAATATTTTACTTTGCAGGATATTTGCATATCTGCTATAAAAGAAAAAGATATTGAAGCTAAATTGTCTCAGATAATTGAAAGTTGGGGAGGCCAGAATCTGAGTTTCTCATCATTCAAAGCGAGAGGAGAGCTACTCTTAAAGGGAACTGAATCAGCAGAAATTATTACACTTATGGAGGACAGTTTAATGATTCTGGGCTCTTTACTTAGTAACAGGTAATTCTTAAGTGATTTTTTTTTTTTGCTGGATTTTGTACATCTTGATAATAAACACACTATGATTAAGTCAGCAACCCTATTACTAGATTCACTTATTCAGCAACAAATGTGGGTGAAATATGTTATTATTTTGTTTGGAAGTTAGTATATTTAATAATGTTATTGCAGATAACTTATCTCAGCTCACAATTGTACAACAATCTATTCCCTAGATGCATTTGAATAAAATAAAATTTGTATATTCAAGTTTTCAAGAGTTCACTTTTGCGCTCTAATTTATCCATATTTTGTTTCATTCCCTCTGTAAATATTTCATGTTATAATTTAATTTAAAATTATTCTTATTTCTCATCCCTGGTTTTAGGTATAATACACCATTTAAAAAAGATATTCAGAGCTGGATATACAAATTGAGCACCTCCAGTGATATCATTGAAGAGTGGTTGGTGGTACAAAACCTATGGGTTTATCTTGAAGCTGTTTTTGTAGGGGGAGATATTGCAAAGCAATTACCTCAGGTATCTATAATAATATATAATAACTTACTCATATTTATAGTCCAAAAATTTAACTAAATAACAGTTTACAAGAGAGTTTGTTATCATTATGTTTAGGAAGCAAAACGTTTTCAGAACATTGACAAATCATGGATAAAAATAATGCAACGAGCTCACGAGAATCCTAATGTAGTTAACTGCTGTGTTGGAGATGAAACTATGGGACAGCTTTTACCTCATTTACACGAACAGTTGGAAGTGTGTCAGAAGTCACTTACAGGGTAAGAACTTTTTAACAACATATGACTACTTCCTAAATGTATATAAAGTCAGTAATGTTTATTTTAATAACAAATCAAACAGCTAACATGTTAAAAATTGAAGTTACTTTTATTAGGCTGTTACATATAGTCAGATAGTATAGTCTGCCTATGATATAGCAGTTCTGCAATCTTCATTTAATTATTTATATTCAAAACTCCTTAGGCAATTGTTATGGTTAGATAATCGCCCAAGAATAGGAATCTATACTAACAACATTGATAGGAGAAAGTGTAACTATAGTAACTATAGTTTTTCAGGTAGATTTATAAATCCAGATTATATTCCCTCTTCTCTGGAGTATTTTGCATCAATCCTGATGCAAAGAACTGAGTGAACACAGGACTTTAGCTGTTGAAGTCCTGAATTCAAATTAAATGATTTCCTGAGCTGGGGCCTATGTGATTCTACTCTGAGAATTCTTTGTTGCTACAAGGGCATGTGCATGATCCCAAGAGTCCTGGATTAAGTCTACCTTTGGAGCTGGAAGTGACATTTCCAACTCACATAGCCATCCTTGTGCTGGCTGTCATTGAGTTAGCACAGTAAAAATAGTAGTCTAGCTGCTGTATCACAGGCAGCAATGAGTGTGGCATGGGCCAGCATCCCTGAGTGCAAATCTGCATGGAATTTGTAGGTACATACTTGGTGTGGCTAGCCAGTGCCAATGCCACCCGTTCTGGCACAGCTGCACTATTATTTTGAATATGCTAACTTGAACATAAGAATGGCTATAATGGGTCAGTCCAGTTGTCTGAGCAGAACAGATAATCATCAAGTGATCCATCCCCTGTTGTCTATTCCCAACAGATGATTATCCACTCTGTTAATTTCCTCTGAAGCACCTGGAGTTGGCCACTGTTGGAAGTCAGGACATTAAGCTAGTCTAGATGGCCCATTGGCAAACAGAGGCTGGGGACAGGGTTTTGCATCCTTTCACATCTTAACTAATAGCCGGGATGGACCTATTCTCCATTAATTTATTTAATTTCTTTTTGAACTCTGTTAGGCTATGTCTACACTTATAATTTTAAGTCGACTTTAACTAAGTCAATTTAACTAAGCCGACTTAAAGTCGACTTAATTAAGTCGACTTAGTGTGTCCACACTTAAAATTAAAGTCGACTTAAGGGGGAACTTACAAAGTCAACCTAGAGCGTCCACACTGGATGCCTAGGTCGACTTCTAGGGGCTAGAGAGAGCTTGGGCAGGTCCACGGTGGTGGTGGGGGAACCCCTTGTGTGCAGTGGGGCAAAGGGGGACAGGGACCCTGGCAGGGCATGTGGACAGGGTGTGATGCTGTCATGCAGGGCTGGCTCTCCCTGGAGCAAACAAGTCGACTTAGATAGTCCAGTGAGGACTCTCTAAGTCAATTTACTAAGGGCCCCTTTAAGTCGACTTAAGAGTTCAGTGTGGACTCTCTAAGTCGACTTAAAAAGGTCGACTTAAAGTCGACTTATTAAAGTCGACCATCTTAAAGTCGACCTTAATTCCCTAGTGTAGACATAGCCTGAGAGAGGCAGCTGTGTAAAACCATTGTGTCCTTAATGTTAAGGAATGTGCCAGCTACAATGGGCCCAGCGAGTAACCTGATGAGCCATTAAGGACATAAGGAATGGTTGTATCAGGTTACTCCCTGGGCCCGTTGTAGCTGGCACATTCCTTAACATTAAGGACACAATGGTTTTACACAGCCGCCTCTCTCAGGCATCTCAATAAAAGCACATAAGTTAAAGTATAGCTATAACACCAAATTCCTAACTAAACTAACTTCTAATCCAAATACAATTCCTAGACATAAACTATATAATCATTCCCAGGAAATTACTACCTTTCTATTGATGCCAAACATGACATAGTTCCTATGGATTATAGCATTTATGATATATGAATAGAAAATAATATCATAAATGCTTCCCTAAATCCAGACAGCATCACACAGGGCTCTGCCCTGCCCTTTGGGGGGCATGCCAGGCTCCCATTGTGCCCCCGCCCCCAGGAGAGAGGGCATTGGTGTAGTCCTGGGGTAGCCCTAAGTCGATTTAGGGCTACCGCAGGGCTACACTGGCTTAATTCGACTTTAAAAAGTCGAATTAAACCTTAAATTGAATTTAAAGGAGATTTTATAAAGTCGACTTAATTTTCATTAAGTTGACTTTATTTTCCTTAAGTCGACTTAAGCAAGGTGCTTAAGTCGACTTAAGGAAACTGTAGAGTAGACTCAGCTTAAATTTAGTCGATTTAAGCAAGCTTAAGTCGACTTAATTTACAAGTGTAGACGCAGCCTTACAGTCTTGGCCTTTATCACATCCTCTGGCAAAGGGTACCACAGGTAGACTGGGCATTTTGTGAAGAAATACTTTCTTTTATTCATTTTAAACCTGCTGCCTATTAATTTCATTTGGTGACCTCTTATTCTTATGTTATGAGAAGGAACAAATAATACTTCCTTATTTACTTTTTCCACACCAATCATAATTTTATTGGCCTATATCACACATCACTTTATTCATCTCTTTTCCAAGCTTAAAAGTCTTAGTCTTATTAATCTCTCTTCGTGTGGAAGCTGTTCCAAACCCCTAATAATTTTTTTGTCCTTTTTTTCCCCCTTGTCCAATTCCTATGCATTTTTTTTAGATAGGGCAACCAGTATTCAGTATTCAGTGTGGGCAAACCATAGATTTATAAAATGCAATATGATATCTTCTGTTTTATAATCTATCCCTTTCCTAATAATTCTCAATTTTCTGTTAGAATTTTTAACTGTCACTGCACATTTAGTGGATGTTTTTAGAGAACGACCTACAATGACTCTAAGAACTGGTTCGTGAGTGGTAATAACTAATTTGGACCCCATTATTTTATACATATAATTGGTATTATGTTTTCCAGTGTTCATTACTTTGCATTTATCTACATTTCATTTCATTTGGCAATTTGTAGCCCTGTCACCCAATTTTGTGAGATCCTCTTGTAAGTCTTCATAGTTTGATTTGGACTTAACTATCCTGTTTGTATCAATTGCAGATTTTCCCATCTCACTATTTACTCCTTTTTCCAGATCATTTATTAATAGGTTGAACATTACTAGTCCCAGTACAGACCCCCAGGAGATACCACTATTTACCTCTCTCTATTCTGAAAACTGGCCATTTATTCCTACCCTTTTCCTCCTATCTTTTAACCAGTTTCTGATCCAGGAGAGGATCTTCATTCTTATCCCTTGACAGCTTATTTCCTTAATAGCCTTTGGTGAGGGACCTTGCAAAGGCTTTCTAAAAATCTAGGTACACTATGTCCATTGGATCACCTTTGGCCACAAACTTGTTGACCCCCTCAGAGAATTCTAGTAGATCAGTGAAGCATGATTTGCTTTTACAACAAACTATGTTGACTCTTCCACTTTAAATCATGTTCAGCTATGTGTCTGATAATTCTGTTCTTTATTATAGTTTCAGACAAATTTGCCTGGTACTGAAGATAAGCTTAGCATCCTGTAACTACTATCGCCTCTGGAGCCAGTTTTAAAATTTGGTGTCTCGTTAGATGTCCTCCAGTCATCTGGTACAGAACCTGAGTGAAATGATAGGTTATATACCAGTTAGTAGTTCTGCAATTTCACATTTGAGTTCCTTCAGAAATCTTGGGTGAATATCATCTAGTCCTGGTGACTTATTATTCTTTCAGTTACCATTTTGTTCCAAAATGTTTTCTAAAGACCACTCAATCTGGAACAGTTCCTCAGATTTCTCACCTAAAATGAATGACTCATGGTTGGTTGATTTGTGAAAGTATGTCCTTAAAGAACTCTACCCAGTAGAGATATACTCAAGAGAGACAGTCATATGCTTAAATCTTTTAATGAATTGAGCTAGTGTGGTGTAGGAAGGATGAAGAAAATAATGCTTTTTAAAAATGTTATATTTCATAATCTGATTCACAATTTAATACAGAACACCTTTTGTAATAAAAATCTTGCACAATATTTAAGATACTTAGAGAAGAAAAGGCTACTATTTCCCAGATTCTTCTTCATCTCTGATCCTGCCCTTCTTGAAATTCTTGGACAAGCAAGTGATTCACACACCATTCAGGTAAGTCTTGAATTGCTATTTTAAAGTTAGTATGCTAACAAAAAAAGCCTTGAGGAAAATATTTTAATAGGTAAAAAGCAAAGGCAACTATTAAACTGTAATCATAACAAGTTCGTCTTGTAAACCTTTTTCAGAGCAAGATTTTCAGCTGCTCTTCAGCCTTTATTTTTACTCAAACAAACAAAAGAATAACTTTATTCTACAATATTTAGTGCATTATGACATTAATCTGTGCAGTATAAAACTCCATTTGTGAAATTCCTTTTCAGGATCTAATCAACTGTTATTTTTCTAATATGTCTGCTAATATAAAGTATTTACATTGTATTATTTTCTGAATTTCCTTACAGCCTCATCTCCCTGCCATATCTGACAATATAAATGAAGTAGAGTTTCACCCAAAGGATTATGATCGTATATTGGCAGTCATATCAAGAGAAGGAGAGAAAATTCCAGTAATTCTGTTAATTTCTTACCAATCTATCACTAATTTATAACAGTGATTGTTTGTTTATTTTTAGTCAGTAATCTTATTTAATTTTACATGAGAAACCATTCTTTTGCTGAATGCAGACATGTAGATAGTTAAATGAATTTAATTATGAATAAATGGTTAATTATATAATTTATTTGAAAAAAGATCAGAATAAATTTCTTGCATATTTTGAATATGCTTATTAATATTTAAAATCCAAACCATAACTGTATAATATTTATAATAGAGTAATAAATAATAGATATTCAATAACTTCATATAATTGTGTCCATTTAACTTATATTTCATTTTTCAGTTGGACACTCCAGTGAATGCAAAGGGACCTGTAGAACTTTGGTTGCTAGATTTGTTACGCAATCAACAGTCTTCATTACACTGTGTAATTAGGGCAGCATATTATCAAATTAGTGACCCAGGATACCAGTTGCTTAATTTCCTTTATCACTTCCCAGCACAGGTAAGAACAGAGGAGAATGGGAAAGGGGAGATTAATATATATCTATGTATGCATATATGTACAGGTCACAAGCTTCTAAGAAAAGCAGAATTTGTACAATTCATGTTGGCAATTTTATTTATTTGTTTTAGGTTGTGCTAAAAATGTGCTTGATTTGATACAAATACTGTTTCAGAACTCAAAAGTTCATGCACCTGGAAATTTGAGGTGAAGGGCGTCGGGTCCGTGCGGGTCTGGACCAAGCGTAACAATCAATATGATTGCAAGCAAGCATCGTTTATTGATACATAAGTAAAGATTTTTATACATTTCCATAGTCCCACCACCAACTATGACAAGGCAGTTAATTGGTGCATATATAATTATATAAAACAAACCTGTAAGCCATTGGTTAGATAACCCCTAGATTTATAATTGTGTTTACTGCTCTTCTTACTCCTCACTATCAGTAAATTCTCACAGAAATCCAGACACTGAAACGCCAAGGCCGGTGTGAAAGTATGTGGCAGTATGCCATTGCAGCCTGAAGTATCCTTGTCCGACCTGGCTGTGATCTTCCAATTACAGTGTCATCATGTCTGTGTATGCTGAAAAAATCTATTACAGTGTCAGCATATCTGTGTATGCTGAATAAATCCCCACAGAAGGGTAGGGGAAAGGGGAAAAAATAAAATAAGGTTATGATAGTGTGATTGCTGCATCCTAATGACACGGATAGTTAATAAAACAAAGCTTTTATATATGTAAAATAGATTATTCCAAACTATGCCACAAACCTGGCATTATACTTATATACTTCACATTAGATCTAGTAATCTTATCCTTTGTTAAGAATTCCCTTACTTACAATAGTTTTGTGACATGAGCATTAGTGCTGAGAAATGTAGGTTCTTGGGAATGATTACACATATCCATTCCACTGTAATTGTGCTTTGTGTGCAGTTATCAGATATTTTTTTCCCTCAGCAGTATCTATTAAGGCAGCACCAGCTGTCTCCTGCCACTCCATGCAGGTGTAAGGGACCACAGTGCACCATCTCCCCTCAATTACTTCCTATGAGCAGGATAGTTGTTGGAGCTGTGATAATCATATCTCCATATATTTTGTCATTTAATGGATAGAGTATCTGTAGTGTTAGTTTTTAGGTTTACAGAAAGTTGGAGTCTGCACAGTCACACTCCTACCCCTCTTCTACTATTTTGTGGGGCGCCCTAATTAGTTCTTAACTCTAAAGAAGTGGTGGGAAGAACTGAGGTGGTAGCATCCCACTTTAATAGCCTCAGCTTCATAACATGCTCAAATGCTGGAAGGAGTGGGGAAAGATGGGTGCATGAATGCTTTAATGGGCACTGTGACCAGAAGCTACATTGGTTGGCGCATCTCAAGCGTGTAAATATGCAGGGTCTATCTCAAAGAATCCTGGTTACAGGTAACTAATCTCCATTTTTCTTAAACTTGAGATATGGATGGAGAGCAGAGGATCCAAGGTGGTTTTAAGACATATAACTCCACTGCATTCTGAGGCAGTGCAATGGCTTCTGTTGTAAGTTAGAATAGCTCTGAGGCTGTAATTTATATTCCATTTCTTATGACCTCTTATGGTCCCAGAGAATTGAAATTAGCTATAGATCAGTACACTAGCTATGCAGCCAAAATCTTCTCAATACATCCCCTGCACTGGGGGCTGGCAGTGGATCGGGTGCCAAATTCTTATACTAGATCTGCACTGCCTATGGAATAATGTCATGGTGCCATTTCCACCCATTTCAAGGCCCACTGATGCAGCTAGAGAAGCATAAAGAGATCTTAAATGTAATTAAGAATCATGTCCGATATTTCTGTGTAACTCGCTGTGTGACTGAGATTATGATAAAATAACTTCTAGGTTTACTTCCAGGTTTCCTTGAATGTTTGTGAAATATGATCTAATAGAGAAGTGCACCCTTGAAACTCTGTTTTTCCTTTTACTTACATAAGCAATCCTAGTGAGAAGTCACGTTGAATCCCTCCAATGTCACCCAAAAATATACTTATGAAGTAGAATGCCCAAATCTTTTATTATAAATGTTAGTTTACAGTAAATATTCATTTATATGTCTGTTTGTTATATTTCTTAGGTAGGGTTACTGGGAATTCAGATGCTGTGGACACATGAATCAGAAGAAGCCCTACACAATGCCAAAGATGACAGGAAAATTATGCAAGTAACCAATCAGAAATTTCTGGATATATTAAACACA
Source organism: Pelusios castaneus (assembly GCA_007922175.1). Lineage (NCBI taxonomy): Eukaryota > Metazoa > Chordata > Testudines > Pelomedusidae > Pelusios > Pelusios castaneus. The sequence continues at coordinate 7,117,039 of ML685848.1, read as the reverse complement.
CTTATCAGCCAGACAACACATGATCTCTCCAGCTTTGACAGAGTGAAATTTGAAACGCTTGTTACCATTCATGTGCATCAGAGAGATATTTTTGATGACCTGGTAAAGTACAGTTTTTAATTTCTGAAAACCAAATATAGTTTTGGTCAATAATGATAACCTAGTGCTTTATAATAGTCTCATAGTGTTTTTATCTATGGGATCCCAAACAGCATTTGTTAGTGTGGAAACATCAGTATGTTAGCATGGGAACATCAGTATTCTCCATAGAGTTAAGATTGTATATAGATTTTTTGCTTGTCAGGAGACTTTTGCTTAAAACAGGATTAAAATCCATCTCTTTCACACTCACTCTAATGATTGAATTTAGTCTACAAATGTTGACTCTTTCTAGAGTAGCTGAACTGTATATATTTTTTAAAAGATTTAGAAATTTTTGCAAAAGCATTTTTAAATGTTCCTTTTGGAATTGGGTTCTGACACACTCACCTTTCTTTATCACAGAGATTCTTCCAAGCTGGGAGGCTCAGAGTTACATGGGGGATTGGATGAGTGCACAGAAGAAGCATGGTTCTGTCTATATTTCTGACCAGCTTCCCTTGTTTCACCTGAGGGGAAATTCTTACTATGAATGAACCAAAGGAAGTTTGAGAGAGACAAGGTAGGTGAGGTAATACCTTTTATTGAACCAATTTCTGTTGGTGGAAGATACAAGCTTTTGAACTACACAGAGCTCTTCTTCAGTTCTGGGGAAAGAAGCCGAATGTCCGAGCTAAATACCAATCATATACTTTATTTTTTTCCTCGGACATTAAGTGCTATGCAGTTTGAAAGCTTGTACCTTCCACACAGAAGTTGGTCCAGTAAAAGATATTGCCTCACTTATTTTATCGCTCTCATATCTTGGGACCAAAATGGCTACCACACTACCAACAAGGAAGTTGATCAGACTAGGGGTATGTCTATACTGATGGCAGCAAAATTGCTGCCGTCAATGCGTTCTTCCGGGTGCGATTGAGTGGTCTGTCAAGACTCATAGACTCTAAGGTCAAAAGGGACCAGTATGATCATCTAGTTTAACCTCCTGCACAATGCAGGCCACAAAACCTCACCCATCCACTCCTGCAATAAGCCTCTAACCTATAACAGAGTTATTAAAGTCCTCAAATCATGATTTAAAGACTTTAAGATACAGAGAATCCACCAGCAAGTGAGTCATTCCCCATGTTACAGAGGAAGGTGAAACCCCCCCAGAGTCCTAGCCAATGTGCCCTGGTGAAAAATTCCTTCCTGACCACAGATATGGCGATGGGTTAAACCCTGAGCATGTGGGCAAGTGTCAGCAGCCAGTCAGCCAAGAAAGAATTCTCTGTGATAATTCAGAACCTACCCATCTAGCCTGGCATATCCACCACCAGTAGTCAAAGATGAGTCAATTACCAAACTAGGCCATCCTATCATACCACCTCCTCCATAAATTTATCAAGCTCAGTTTTGAAGGCACTTACATTTTTTGCCCCACAGCTCCCCTTGGAAGGCTATTCCAGAACTTTACTCCTCTGATGGTTAGAAACCTGCATCCAATTTCAAGTCAAAATTTCCTGACGGACAGTTTGTAACCATTTGTTTTTGTGCCCACATTCTCAGAGACTCATAGACTTTAACGTCAGAAGGGACCACTACGATCATCTAGTCTGACCTCTTGCAAAATGCAGGCCTCAAGACCTCACTCATCCACTCCAGAAATAGGCCACTAACCTATGTCTGAGTTATTTACCTCCTACTTTAAGAAACAGAGAATTCACCGGTAGGTGAAGCATGCCCTGTGCTACAGAGGAAGACAAAAAAACCCCAGAGCCCAGGCCAATCAGCCCTGGGGGAAAATTCCTTCCCGACCCCAAATATGGCGATCAGTTAAACCCTGAGCATGTGGGCAAGTCTCAACAGCCAGTTACCCAAGAAACAATTCTCTGTAATAACTCAGAACCCACCCCATGTACTTTCCCCTCTTAGGCCACTTGTATATCCACCACACGTAGCCAAATAGTCAATTTCCAAAACAGGGTAATCATACCATCCCCTCTATAAATTTATCAAGCTCAGTTTTGAAAGCAGTTATGTGTTTTGCCCCCACAACTCCCTTTGGAAGGCTATTCCAGAACTTTACTCCTCTAATGGTTAGAAACCTGCATCTAATTTCAAGCCTAAACTTCTTGATGGGCAGTCTATAACCATTTGTTCTGGTGTCCACATTGGTGCTGTACTCACATAATTCCTCTTTCTCCCTGATGTTAATTCCTCTGTTGTATTTGTAGAGAGCAATCATATCCCCCCTCAACCTTCTTTTGGTTAGGCTAAACAAGCCAAGCTTCTTGAGTCTCCACTCATAGGGCAGGTTTTCCACTCCACAGACCATCCTTGTAGCTCTTCTTTGCACCTGTTCCAATTTGAATCCATCCTTTTTAAACATGGGGGACCAGAACTGCACACAATATTCCAGATGGGGTCTCACCAGTGCCTTGTAGAGCGGCACTAACACCTCCCTGTCTCTACTTGAAGTACCTCTCCTGATACATCCGAGAACCACATTAGCTGTTTTCACGGCCACATCACATTGGCGGCTCATAGTCATCCTATGATCAACCAGTACTCCCAGATCCTTCTCCTCCTCAGTCCGTTCCAACTGATGCTTCCCCAACTTATAGGAAAAATGCTTGTTATTTATCCCTAAATGCATGACCTTGCACTTCCCATTATTAAATTTCATCCTATTCCTGATACTCCAGTTTACAAGGTCATCCAGATCTTTCTGTATGATATCCCGATCCTTCTCTGTATTGGCAATACCTCCCAACTTGGTGTCATCCACAAACTTTATTAGCACATTCCTGCTTTTTGTGCCATGGTCAGTAACAAAAAGGTTGAACAAGATCAGTCCCAAGACAGATCCCTGAGGGACTCCACTGGTTACCTCCCTCCAGCTTGACAGTTCACCCTTCAGTGTGACCTGCTGTAGTCTCCCTTTTAACCAGTTCCTTATCCACCTTATTATATTCATATTAATCCCCATCTTCTGTAACTTAACTAATAACTCCCTATGTGGAACTGTATCAAATGCCTTGCTGAAATCTAAGTAAATTAGGTCCACCACATTCCCTTTATCTAAAAAATCTAAAGGGGTAGCCGTGTTAGTCTATTGTAGAAAGACAATAGAGTCCTGTGGCACTTTTAAAGACTAAC
>ML685848.1:7042908-7113699 GCA_007922175.1 Pelusios castaneus | reverse complement strand
GTTATCCTCTATAGCCTTAAGTACTTTCTCCTTCAAAATTTTCTCCAAGACCTTGCATACTACTGAGGTCAAACTAACAATCCTGTAGTTACCCGGTACTGTACTCAAATAATTCTTCTCCCTCCCTGGTATTTATCCCTCTGATATATTTATAGAGAGCAATCCTATCTCCCCTCAACCATCTTTTAGTTAGGCTAAACAAGCCAAGCTCTTTAACTCTCTTCGCATAAGGCAGGTTTTCCATTCCGCAGATCAGCCTTGTAGCCCTTCTCTGCACCTGTTCCAGTTTGAATTCATCTTTTTTAAACATGGGGGACCAGAACTGCACGCAAGACTGCTCACTTGCTCTGGAGTTTGCAATAATAATTCCAGCCACAGAAGTGGCATAGTGCTAAGGCGACCAGACGGCATTGCTGTTTGCCCGAGCGCAGTGTGTAGGGGGAGGTAAGTGGGCATTAGTAAGGCAACAGAAGATATGCAAGGTATTTTATGTACCATGCGCATCTCCCATCGACTTCCACCAAAAAGTGAGGCAAATATAGACTATGGCCAGGACTGCTACCTTACACTCTTTTATGAGGCAGATAGGAGTCCTTAAATGGATGTTGATATGGAGGGGAAGAAGAGAAGTGTTTGTTTGTCTAGGTCATCTTTACTCTTTCTCAGTAATCTTCTCTCTGTTTCTGCAGCTTCACACACAGAGTTCCACCAATTAAACCCCACCCCCTGTGTTTGCTACATCAGTCACCAGCAAAAAGCATCGGAGGACATGGTTCAACTTCTACTCAAACTTTGCACCGTGTGTGTTTTGTAGGGGGTGGCTCCCATTGTTTCATAAAATAATTTAATTGTTTCTTACATTTTAAAATGAATGAAAGGCCGCAGTTCTGTGCACCAGCTTCAGTGAGATTTTGCCCAGTCCTCCCCACCACAGAATAACAATTTGTTCCAAGTACTCTGTACCTGTGTGGGCTAGCTTGAAGTATGTTGCACCCCTGGCATGAACAATTTGTAATTCCATTTTAACTTGCTACTTAGTGAGAGGATTCTGCAGAGACATGGAACTGACATAGGGGCTTGTATACATTTAGGGTACTTTTACATTGCAGTCTAAGGTGTAGTTGCAGCTACCGAAGCCCATGCTGCCACTGCTGGTTTTTATCCATGCTAACACAGGTAAAGTGTGCTGCAAGCGCACCTTTTTTGATTGCAATGTAGACATATCCTTACTCTTGCTACTGCTCGCAGAGCAAGTTGAAGGGGGGAAAATTATATCTGGAAAAAAGAGGTGTAGTTCAGGACATCCCCATTCTACACTGACCTCCTGCTGTGTTTTTGGTCCTTATGGCAATTGCAGCTCAACCTTCACACTGTTCTAAGACAGCGCAAGGGAATAGACATTCAGGAAGTTAAGGAAAAATTTAATCCAGTCATATACCAGTTATACACATCAGTTGGTGTTTTACGATCTCTGTATTTTGTTTGTCCCTGATGATCTTGCTTTGTATGTGTGTTCCTATTAACACAGTGTTAGCTTTACTGTACATGAGTAATAGGTTTCCTATATTGATTATAATGATCAGAACATTTTCTGAATTTTAATGTAAACTTTAAAAATACGTTCTTTATGCAGTGCTGAAATGTATTGAGTTTTCTTCCACCAAAACTTGAAACAGGTAATCATGTAAGTATAATGAAATGTTTTGCACTTAGTATACTAATACCATTATTTGTTGTATAATTCACAATACTGAGATAGTGTATCTGTAATTTGTGGTTTATTTTTCTTCCTTTTTTGTTTAAGGTAAAAATGCATATCAAGTCAGTAACTGATTTTGAATGGCTAAAGCAGAGTAGATTTTATTTTAAGGAAGATATGGATCAAGTTTGGGTATCCATTACAAATGTTGATTTTGTTTACCAAAATGAATTTCTGGGATGTACTGATCGTCTGGTTATAACTCCTCTGACAGATAGGTGAGCAACAATGGTTTTTGTAAAAAATTAAAAAATAGTTAAATAACGGTACCGTGTGGTGTATGATGGCACGGACTCCGGCTAATGCAAGCACGAAATCACTTCATTAGCAGCTTACAGCCATTCTTATACCCTACAGATAGTGCACTTGGTAATTTTCCACATTCACAGGCTTACATCCAAATTAGCAAAGTTTTAGTTCCTGGCCCGCTCACAGTTCCTTCTCATGCAGCTGCGCCGTGTTCTTGTTTACCAGGCTGGTTCCTTGATTTCCCACGCTTCAGCCATCTTTCTCACATCGAGTTCTGGTCCTTTAGTTACCTTTTAACGATCCCTTCTTCCAAGTGTGCAGATCATGGGCCTGGATCGATACACTGCTATTGGTGGGTCTCCACAGTACCATGCAGGGTGGTTTCTTTTATATAATGAGAGCTCCACAGAGTCATTCTCTTCACTGCCGAAAATGTAAAATTGTCCATTTTGTCCCAAAACACGTAATGAATGTCTACCTCTATGTTTATTGAATAGGCATCCACACATCTTTTTCAATAATAAAATAGAATTTTACTAATTTACACACTTTAACTCCTACAGAAATACAACGATCACTTGCAGCTTCTCAACAATGATATAATTAACAACAGAAATGTGTTTACATTTCTTTACTATTTATTTAATCATTTAGGAAATGTTACATTATATAATGATAGCTTGAGGGTAGAACTGGTATCTGGGGCCAAAAAACTTCTTGAACTGAACTTAATATTTTGATGGGGGGAACCTAGAAATCTCTTCTCCTTTCATGTATAGCCTTCTTCCAATACTCAAGATTGTGCGCCTGTCTGTCATGCAAGTTGGTTTATCTAAATTTCACTGATATCTTGTCCATGTATTTATGTCTTTGGTCTTCTCTTTTGTCATCTTCCATCCATGATCATTGCAAGGGTCATCCTACCAATAAATCTCTCGGGTCTTCACTGGACATGTTTATACCAATGTAGCCTAGTCTCACTTCACTTGCCTTTATCAAATCTAGTCATTATTAAGACTAGTCGTATGTAACTTGTCAATAAGATGGACATTTCCTTCTGGCACATGTCTCCATCGCAAATTCCAGAAAGCTAATTCTTTTGGTACATGATCGTATGCCTTTTCCAAATCCACAAACACTATGCCCAGTTTCTGTCTTTTTTCTCTCTGCTTCTTCATGAGGATTCATAGCATAAGTATGGCATAAACTGTACTCTTTCTTGGTATAAATCCATTCTGATGCTTCCAGATTTAAACTGTATGATGCAGATGCTTTTCAGCAATTTTCTTCCATACTTTCCTAGTGTGTGAAGTCAGGATTTTTGGGCAATAATTAACACAGAATGTAATATCTTCATTATCTTCCAAAATGAGCACCACAAAGCTTTTCTGCCATTTATCCAGCATTTTCTCTTTCTTAAGAATATCATTGAACAAACGTGTAAAATCCTTGTTGCCATCCCTTCCCAATGACTTCAGCACATCCACTGGTACTTTATCTGGCCTAGGTGCTTTCTCTTTGATCATTTTCCTTAAGTGACTCTACCACCTCTTCCTTCTTATATGCAGTCTATCCTGGCCTGGTTCTGTTCCCATATTCTTAGTTCCTCCATTGTGTTCTCATAATCACTCCAACTTTATTGATTGACTCACTCACTCATTCATTGCAATATACCATGTTCATTTTTAATATAAACAAACTAGTTCACATCCCTCATCATTTTTCCCCTTGCCATAGTGAGTTTGTAGATAATCTTTTCTCCCTCATATCCTCTTAGTTGGCTAGGTAGCTCATCTCTGATCAAATTTTTAGCTGTTGGAACATTTCTTTTAGTCTTCTTTTGGCCTCCATATAAACCATTTTATTACTGCTCAAGCAAGCTGCTCTGCCTTTTTTATATAAAGGTTACCTTTTTCTTCTCAGCTGATCCTTTAAATTGAGGATTGCACCAGCAAGTTTCCCTTCTTATCCTTTTTGATACTGGTTTAGTTAATCTTGGGACTTCCTGTGCCATTACCAGCAATGTTAACATTAGTTTTTATCAGTAATCCTCCACACAACCCTGTATGTAATAAGAAAGTCTATGTATTACTTCTTCCTTAATAATTTTTTTATTCCCATCTTTACATTTGCACCACTTAGGCCTTTCCAGTGTCCAAGGGTTCAGATGTTTCTTAAGTGTCTGCATTCTGAAGTCTGTTAAAAGTCTGTGTTGGTTCATAGTATGCTCATCGGGTATTATTTTACAATTGATTCATAATCTATTGTTTCCTTTTGTTAAAAAGAAATGAATTTAGGATGTTTATCTACCACTGGCATGTTCGCAATCACTATGTCCAATGCTAGATACATTTGTAGGGCTATTTCTTTTTTGGAGTTTTTGTATCTGATTCTTGCCCTCCCTGGACTATTTCATATCCAGATTTCTCAGTTCCAACATATACATTGAGATCTGTTTCAATAATTATCTTCTCATTGAGTGTTATGTTTCCAATAAGGCACAACAGTGTATTCAAAAACTTTTCTGTTACTGTGAGGTGGTGAGCTTACCCTGCACTAAATAAGCCCAGAAAACTCTGTGGGCGGTGGAAGCCCCATCCCTTAAGTCCTGATGGACATGCTCAGCCTGCTGCCCCAGCATAAAAGGGAGCAGCTCAGATCAGGAGTAGTACCGGCCCCAGGCAGTGGGGGGAGAGGAACCCAGAAGAAAGCCACCTGGAACAGCCATACTGTGAAGTCTGCCCTGAGACTGACCCACTGGCACTTACTACAGCCAGTGGACTCTGGTAACCTTCAGGGAAGCAGCCCACATTGAAAGTGAGGAGGTGTGAACTGGGACCATGCCAGAGGGCAACTTCCTGCTCAGGTAGGAAGTAGCCCAGGAGGCTCGGGGGTGGGGTGAGGGGTGATATGGCTGCAAGCCAGCATGTTTTGGTGTGGATCCCTGCTGGTTGAGTGCCATAACCCCGGCACTGATGTGGCCCTGAGCTGGGAATGGGAGGGCCTGAGCCCCCCTACTTGGGCACCCTGCCAAGTGAGGACTCAGTGCTGCCCTGAACCCAAAGGGCTGTGTACTGACTCTGTGGCCACTAGGCCGTACTGTTCTGAACCCAAAAGGCTGTCTATGGATTCTGTGGCCACTAGGCTGTACTTCCTTGAACCCAAAGGGCTGTCTACAGGCTGTGTGGCCGCTAGGCAATACTGCCCTGAACCAGAAGGACTGTTTACTGACTCTGTGACTGCTAGGCCGTACTGCCCTGAACCCAGAGGACCATATACTGACTCTGTGGTCATTAGACTGTATTGCCCTGACCCAAGGGCTGTTTATTTACTTTGTAGGGTTGCAAAGATGCCCTCCTCATTCTGCGCCTTGGACTTTCCCCACCTCAGGGCACTTAGGAGGGCTTACCTATGACAGTTACCTTTTGATAATCTCCTGACTGTGGTGCATACTCATTTACTGTATGGATAGTTACTTCTTCCCATCAAATTTCAATACGTCAGTCATTCTGGTAACATCTATAACATGCTTCTGCATGGTTTCATCCAGAATAACTCCAACATCATCTTGAGAGATTGAGTTCCCTGAACAGTAGATTTTATAACCCTCTTCCAGTATCTGAACTTTACATCTTTTCATTTAGTCTCTTGCTCACATGCCAGATTTACTCATCTCCTCTTTAACACCTCACATAGCTCCAAGCTTCTTCCAGTCAGAACTTCTATGTTCCAACTTGCATATCTCAGCTTAATCTGTTTATTCTCTTTTTTAACTTTAGTGGCCCTAGCCCAGTTTACAACAGTCAAGCAAAGCAGTTGTACTCATTTACAGCTCATGCTAAAACTCTGAGGTACACTTGACATGGACATCAGTTCAAATGAGCCTATCTATTAGACAAGCTTTATGTGTCACTCATCCAAACCCAACATCCTTGTTTGAGATCCCTTTTGAGATCCCTTTCTCCTAGCTGAATTATACAACTGAGGCAAAATGTTCATAGATTTCATTATTTTAATGTAAAAAAGTAAATTATCCCAAATTGGTGAAGATGTATTCATTTTTAGTCAAAATACAGCCTATACCCATTGTTCACCCAGTGCCTCCTTTTACTAGTACTGTTTCCATGGAAACAGACCTACCTGTGCCTTTAAGTTAGTATATAGAAAGGTCCACCACATATTTATGTAATATTTATGCATGGATGTTTTTAAAAAATGAGAACCTTCCTTTCCAGATTATATCAAAAAAGGTTGTCTGCTTTATATACTAATAGGCCAGTAACCTACTTTTCTCCCTTAATTGTTCCAATTGTTTGGGCCTGAGTAAGGGTGGTTTATAACTGCTCCTCCCTAAGAGTATTATTAGAAAGGCATAGTAGACAGACAGAGAGGCACAATCTCTTTCCTTTGAGTAAATTACCAGAGTCTTTGAAGAAGTGCTTTTTACATCTTTCTTATATATGGACACTTATTCTGATTTAAGGTTTTGCTTACCCCATCTCTCTCCATCCTTTCCCATCCCCTGCCTCACAGGGAGGAGTATATAGAGAATAAGGGCTATGCTCTACAGTAGACCCAAGACCTGGGTAAATCAAGCAATAGGTCTTTGATGGCATTACTTCCTCCTCTGATCCTCCTACTTGGCCAACCAGAACTAGACTACAAGTTAGCTATTTTTTTTTTTTTAGAAGGCTGGATTGTGACTTTAAATGCAGATGCCCCAGGAGACATTGTGTCTCAGAGAAATATCTCTGACGCACAATTCTCTCCCTGCTCCCCTTTTTTCCTAAAAATGGAGGGAGGGTTGGAGGTTAGTAATTTACTATTGTCCTATACTAGACACAAATTGCAACAACCCCTGAACTGTATTGGCTCAATAATGCTGGTGGACATGCTGAGGAGAGCTGAGCTAAGACTCTTTCCATTCTCTAGCGTCCTGCATTGGAGGTTGCTTTTACTCCTTTTTTCTCTTCTGAATGGGGATTTAATCCAAGTCAATCTAGTCTAATTGGACCATATGCATAAAAAGTACTGCTTAACATGCATAAGCATGAGACAACCTGCTCTTCAGAAACTAGCAGCTAAGATCATTGATAATGAAATTTCTTTGTAATTCTTCAGGTTGTTTACTGCTTCTTTTTTAGGCAGTATATTGTACCACATTTAGTAGTTACAGTCTGTCAATAAACCAAGTTAAGATTTTCATTTATGACATGGATATTTAAAGGATATATTCTGCCACTTTCACACAGGATGAGTAGCAACTTATTTGGGGATAGTACTGCTCTTGGAATAAGGCATTTTTGAATGTAAGAATTATAGTCTATTATTGCTTTATTAAGCACAGGTATATTTTATTTCTCACTTTCATCTGTAGTTAATTATACATTTGAATTAATGTTTACAGATGCTATATAACCTTAGCTCAAGCTTTGGGAATGAATATGGGAGGAGCTCCAGCAGGACCAGCTGGAACTGGTAAAACAGAAACTACAAAAGACATGGGAAAAGCTCTGGGAAAGTATGTAGTAGTATTTAACTGTTCTGATCAAATGGACTTCAGAGGATTGGGTAGGATTTTCAAAGGTAAGATTTTTCAGTGTTGCATGTATTCAGAAACAAAGTAAATTACTTTTTTATGAAATTATAATAGTCAAATAGGATAAAATTTTCATAAGCATCACATTTTCAGTAGTGACTTAGGTACTTCAGAATCCTTCTGTTTGCTCCAAAGTGTCTATGTCACTTTTGAAAATGAGTTAGGTTCTAAGTTACGTAGGACTGAATGTTCAAAAGCAGTTAGGTCTCAGTTTTGGGACCATTGCAGTGCACAAAACTCCTGCTTCAACTTGTTTGGCACTTACGTTTTGCGGTAGAAATTACCTACTAACCTGTTTCTGCGCCTGAACATGTGCATTGCTGCCTCCCTGTAGACATCCACATCTGGTCTTCTGCCTAAGGGCTGGTCTTCCCTGATGGCAGCAAAATCGCCACCATCAGATCAACCTCCTGATCAACTGATCAGGTCTGCGAAGACCAGCTCAGTCGTACAAGAAGTCAGTCACTGAAGAACAGCTTTGGTGGATGTGCTAGGCATAGGGAAGTCAGAGAGAGAGATATATGTAAGTTATTTTAAGTAACTTGCATATCTCCTTCAACTGCCGCTGAAGACAGTGGACAGTGTAGACCTGCCCTAAGCCCTGGAGTGAGTCACAGACAAGGGAAAGATAGGCATCCAGCAACTTAACTTGTCTGAGGAATCTGATCTGATAGGGATGCTCAGAATCTATCTACTAGATCAAACCCCCAAAGGTGAGCCTACACAAATAGCTGTAAGAGTAGGAGAAGAGGCCCTCCATCATAACTTTTAACCCTGGGGGTCGCATGCTCCCCTGGTAAGAGGGAAACCCCAGGTTCACATTCCTTCTCTTCCTTAGGTGGAAAAGGGATTTTGAACAGGGATCTGCCACCTCTCAGATGACTGCTCTGATCATTGAGCTGTGTGATAGTCTACTGCAGTGGTTCTCAAACTCTGTGTCGGGACACAAAAGTGTGTTGCGAAGAGCCAGGAGGTGTGTCACAGAAAATTGGGAGCTCACTTTGGAGCCAGGTTGGGGCTCCTGCCGCCCACTGCTCTCTGCTGCCCTCAACAGCTCACTGCTGCTGCACAACACAGACAGCAGCCAGGGCCAGATGAGTAAAGGGACTTAGGGGCTGCAACCCAGAGATCTTGGACTGGGAATAAACCTGGCCGCATCGAGTCAGACCCCCGGGGCACCAGCCTGCGCTGGCTTGACTCTGCTTCCACCCAGATCCTGGAGTGCCGCAGTCTCAAGAGTGTGCAGCCTCCCAAGTGCTCCCAGCCCAAGCACCACCTCTCCTGGCAAATTGTAGTGTGTCATGCAGGGGAACATCATCTGTCAGGTGTGTTGCGATGGAAAAAAGGTTGAGTCTACTGTATGGAATTGCTCAGTCTCACCTGTTGAAGTTGTAGCATTGTGGTTAAATAAGGAAAGAATCATTGGAGCAAGGGGATTAGATCTTGGGTGTGTGCTAAGAACCAGGCTACAGAATCAATCTCATGCTTCTACTTTCACTTTCTCTTTCTTAAAGAGTCATTTTAAATATTGATGCTTATTCATATTTTCTTAGGTAGTTAATACTCATTTAGTCTTTTTAATAATATAGATATTTTACACCTACGAAAAGTTAAAGAACATTATTAAGGTTGCAGAGTCAAGAATTCAAAGTTAATAAATGCCAGAATTTGCCGGGGCACAATTTCTGTGCCACCTTAATTTAGCCCCTTGTTAATACTCTTTATAATATGCTCTAATTACATGACCACAAGTTAGCTTATCCCTTGTATTGCTGACCTGATATAACTGCAGTGAAGAGGTGCAATTACAACCAGTCTGAAGTATCTGTACATGATAGTCTTCCACTCCCTTCCTACAAACCCCCTGATCACTCTATACTGTGTACCATCTTGTCATTTACCTCTGATCCCTGGCAGGAAAAGATCTACTTTCATATGTCTCTGCTCAGCAATTCGGTTCCATCATTTGTGCATTTTGCTCAAAGAGTGCTCAAAACACTCTTGACCTCCAAAGCCAAGTAAAGATGGTCCCTTTTCCTATTGTAGCAGTACTTCGAGATGTAATTCACATGTGTATTCTACCACCTCCCCTGTGTTTCCTTTGCACTGGAGTCTTCAGCCACATTTCTAGTGTAAAGGAACTGAGGGTAGAGTACAAGAAGGGGAGGCTGGGGTTGTATCACACTTAGCCTTGGAAGATGCCATGGCCAGGTGCAGGAGTGGCATGTGTCACCCTAATGAGTATTATATATCAGAAAGCTTTCTGTCTTCAGCATACTGGGCAAACACATACCTGAGTGGACTACATGGGGGTGAATCTCATCTTAAAGAACAGTTACAATACAAGTAACTAATTGTTTTTATCCTTTTTACTGGAACCATCTGTTAAAAAGCACAAATGCTCAAAGCACTCTTGACCTCCAAAGCCCCAAAAGACCACTTCAGCTTTCTAAAATCCTCACCGCCCAGAGGTTAGCCACTTCAATACTGAAGGCAGAGCGTGCCTTTTGGCTTGCCACTCCTCGGTACTACCCAATACTAGTTCTTCTAGAGAAGAACTTTTGACTCCTGTACCCATTCCAGGACATTTGAAACTGGTTACTTCATCAATGGCAATGGTGGTTCCATCATCACTGCCAATGGCAGGGCAGTGGACATTATCAGTACCAACTGTGCTTGAGGTTTAGGTATCTGCAAAAGATTTGTTGTGCCTCTCGATACCACTTCACTGCTCATCCAACTCAACAGCACCTCACTGAGGTGGTCACATGCAGTGCAGACATTGCCACTGACATTGGGGTCTTTTTACTGCAACTGTGACCACAGGTCAGGTACTCTCTTCCTCAGTCTTCTCTATGACTTCATCCAGACTGCAGGTTCTGCTCTGCCTCTATGCACAGTATCAATATCTAGGAAGTCCCCAGTATTAGGTTACCACTGGTACCACAGTCGTGACCTATAAGACTGTCCTGATCTCTTATGACATCTTCTGGTACTACACAATCTGTGTCTTTACAATATTTTTACTTCTCTTTGGAAGTGACTTCCTGTGTCCCCTGCTTCAAGTTCAGAACATCCTCCAGGATTCATTCCTTCTCTCATAGACACCCTGACCAGAGCAGGCTGAAAGATTAGGCACAATTGGATTCTAATACTGTACCAATCCTATAACTGGTGTCTTCAAGAATACCTCTAGTGACCAGGTCTGATTTATCCACTTCTATACAGAAATAAATTGCCAAGAAAGGAGGATTCACCACCTGGTACTGAGAAGTCACTCATGTTTGGTACCAAACAGTTGCCAGGTACTCAAGAGAGGGACTTTCCATAATTTGCCTCAGATCAGCCATCTACATTGGTCGTGCTCAGTATGTTTCTACCCTGCCTTCTTTGAATATCTCATCTTTGTCACTGGATGAGACTATAATATAGAAGTGTCTTCTCTTTTACTGGATGACTTTAAGCTCTTAAAAAAAGATGGCTACAGCTCTTGGTATCCTGCTGGATCTCATGGAGAAAAATCTTTATAAGCTCATGGACATTTTACATCCAACTATATCAGGGTAGGTTGCCCTTCCTGTAAGTGAGGAGACAATGCAGCCCATTAAGTCCCTATGGTAATCCACTCAACAATCTTGCCTGTGTTAAAGGTCACAGAACATAAATACTAGGCTCTGTCCTAACCTGTGGACAGTTCTGTCAATACTGCATTCCAGGCTCTCAGGTAATGGCAGCAGTAAATGAATGACATCGCCAAGCTAGAACGAAAGCTGTCAAGGAAAAGCACAAACATACAAATAAGATTTTATTAGTAAAAGATCAATTTCAGGGTTTCATCTGCATATAGCTACCCATCAAACTCTCTTAGTCCAATATGACTATTCAAGTTTGGATGCAGTGTTTGCATTTCTAAACAATGCGGACTGTAGGAACAAGTTTCACTTACTTCTGAGGAAAAGTCAGTTGATTTCCCAAGCTGATCTTCAGACTTTCCTTGATGCTTCAGACTCAGCTGCAAGAGTGGTAATGACAGCCATAACGACACACCATTCATAAAGACGTCAGTGGTTGAGGATTCCTGTAGAGATGCAACAGACTCTTGAAGACTTCCTCTTTGAAGACTCTGTTGTATTTTCCTCTAAAACTGATATGGCAATACATACACTGAAATACACAAGGACTATTCCAAAGTCACTGATCTTTATAGGCCAGCCTGGAAAACAACTATATTTCAGCCTCAACTGAAACAGCAGTATTTCCCACCCAGATCAGTCCAGGTACACACACAGATAATATAGAAGGAGGCCTACTCCATCCTCCTCTGTGGTCATTATATTCAGGCAGCTGCAGGCCTTGAAAGAGCCTGTTTAAATCCTCTGTCAATGACAGCAAACTTGTCAAATTGAATCTCACTGCATATCTCCCACCTTCTGTGTGGCAGTCCATCACCTTAAACAAGTGGGTGCTAAGCATGGTGTGTGTGGGATTGTGGATATAACCTAAATTTTTTTCTTCCCCTCTTCTTTGTCCCTTATCAAGAACCCATCTCACAGGTGCAGGCTCTTCATTCTTTGGGGGTTACAGAGGAAGTGTTCGCCCTGTATCAGGACAGAGGGTTCAACTCCCACAGCTTCCTATATCCAAAGCAAAAGAGGATATCAGGCTAATTCTGGACTTTCAGTACTTGAACAAATACAGCTTGCGCAATCACAACCTTCAAAACCTGAACATCAAGAAATTGAGGTTCCATATGGTATTCCTTTCAACTATTATTCATTCATCAGAGCCAAGTGATTGATATGCTGACCTTGATTTATGAGATGCCTGTTTCCATGTGACAGCCCACCCTGGCCACAGAAGAGTCCTAAGGTTCATAGTTGGAAGAGAACATTTCGAGTTCACTCTTCTATTCTTTGGTCTATCATCCACATTGAGGGCTTTCACCAAATTCATTGTAGTTATAGCAGCTTTCCTCCACCACTAGGATCTCCAGAGATATCTGCACTGGATGATTGGTGGTTGCTCCTGTTTACAAGTGGAAGGAAGTACAGCTATGGAATTTCTGCACATGCAATTTACTATATTTCAAAATATCACACATGCCAAGAGTTCTGAATGTCCTAGTAGACTGCCTGGACAAGTCATTCAACTTGTATCAGAAATGGCCTCTCCTGATGGCTAATCTAAGATCAAAATTTCTGTTGCTGCTGTAGATCTGTTCACAACTCAGAATAAATCACTGCCGTTGGTCCATCTTGGACATATTCCTCTGTCCCTGGAACAAAGACATATCTGTAGCCACCAGTGCCTTCTATCTCCATAGTTATTGTAAAACTGAAGTAAGAATGAGGCAAAATTATTCTCATTGTTCCAGACTGGTTGAGGAAATTGTGGTACTCAGATCTGCATAAGCCATCTCTTCAAGAACCTACTTCTAAGGAAAGACCTGATATTCTAGGATCATGGGCAGGTATTGCTCCTGAATCCTCAGTCATTTGCAGCTCATGGCATAGATCTTCAGTGATTAAACCTAGAGGACGTGCTAGGTTGAATGTCCTGCTCAATAGTAGGAAAACATTCAAGAGATCTACTTACTTTAGTAATTGGAAGTGTTTCCTCATCCATGCTGTGTCTCCTATGCAATCTATAAGTCGAAAGATTTTGGATTGTTTATTATACCATGAAGATCTGGCAGTCAGCTCCATCACATTGCATTTAGTCACAATACAGGGGAGAAATGCTGAAATTTCAGACAGGACTGTATCTCTAACCCTATGACTACCAGTTTCCTAAAGGCAATGGATCCTTTATTTATCATTTGTATAAGGACAAAGTGCAGCTTACACCATACTCTAAGTTTTTTTCAGAGTAATATCTGATTTCCATCTCAATTAATCAATGTATTTATCAGTCTTTTTTCCAATGCCACATGCTCACAAAGATAAACAAGCATCACAGATTGGATGTTCTCTGCACCTTGGCTTTTACTTGAATAAACCAAAGATCTTCCAAGTCTATTCCAAACTTTTTGTATATTCTGAGAATGAATGAGAGGTTATTTTGTCTCCAAATGAATCACCAACTGCATTATCATGTACTAATCTATAAAGGGTATTGTGACCCTAAGAAGTTGTCAGAGAATCAAGAGCACCCTAGCACCTTCATAGTGTGAGTCTCTGCAGAGCAGTAACATGATCATTGGAAATCGCATTTGCTAGATGCTGTGCAATTATTGATGAATCAAGGGATGATATGAATGTTGGGAAAGTGGTCCTGCAGTCCTTCTTTCACTGATACTTCTAGTCTCCACTCCATTGAAAAGGACTTGGGAGTCACCTATAGTGTAACAAATATATGAAGTCATTTGAATAAGAAGCAGCAATTACCTTCCAGTAACTCTTGTTCTTCGAGATGTGTTCCATATGTCCATTACCCAACCCACCCTTCTTCCTCAATACATCAAATTCTAATTTATAAGATTCGGGTATGAAGGAACTGAAGGATAGGCAAGGCAGTTCTACTCTTCAACTCAGAGACTCATAAGACAGCAAAGATTCAGAATGATAACACTATTGACAATCATCCCTGCTCTGGAACTGAACAATTGGTTTACGGCCCTCGACCTGCAAGATGCCTACTTCCATATAGCGATACACCCATCCCACTGGAGGTTTTTAAGATTCAGGGTGGCAAATGACCACTACCAATATGCAGTCTTACCATTCGGGCTATCAGCTACTCCGAGGGTATTTTCAAAGGTTCTTGCAGTCATAGCAGCTCACCTGTGGAAACACATCACAGTTTTACCAAATCTGGATGATTGCTTGTTAAGGTCGCATACAGTCGTGCAAGCCATAAAAGATCTACATTTTACAGTGAACTTATTCCAGGAACTAGGCCAACTCATAAATTGGCAGAAATCGACTATAAAACCAACTCAGGTCATAGAATTCATAGGAGCACGACTAGATTCCCAAAGAGCAAGAACATTTCCTCTTCGAGTGGTGTCCCTGTAGGGGTGCTCCACTCTAGGTGCTTGGTGCGTCCTTGCGCCGAGCCCAGAGAATTCTTCCTTCGCAGCCCCGCTCTGGCCACGTCCGCGTGATCCCCTCGCACTGCCGTTAGAATCAGGGGCCGCGCAGACACGGCCAACCTCCCTCAGTTCTTTCCAACCATCTTTGGTTCGGGCCGGAGTCAGCAGCCGCTCCTCACCTGACAGAAAAAAAAAATTAACAGTAGTGTTAGGTTTTAAGGTTTTTTAGAGTTAAGTAGTTAAGAGTTTTAAATACTTAAGGCTTAGTGTTAGTTAGTTTAAAAAAAAAAAAAAGCGGAGAGAAAGATTCACCGGGAGTCTAGCTCCCACTTCATTTAAAAAAAAAAAATAAATAATGCCCGGTTCCACGGGTTTCAAATGCTGCTTGCTCTGCAGGGAAGTGATACCAATCTCTGATGGACACTCTCAATGTGTCTGATGCCTGGGTGAGGGGCATGTTGCCCACAAATGCCCCCACTGCTGCAGTTTAAAGGCAAGAGCAAGGAAGGACAGGGAGCTTCGGTTAAAGAGCTTCCTGTTAGAGCGCTCGTTGAGACCAGCCTCAGATCCTGGTCTCAGCGCTCCTCCGAGGCATGGGCAGGGACCAGAGAAAAAGATCATCCACTCCTTCAAGAAACCCCTCCAGGAAGAGGGCAGCGCCGCCAAAACCAGTGGCAAATTTAAAACCACTCGGTACCGCGGCTGGAAAGACGCTGAGGGAGAGGATCCCCAGCGCGGAGTCGAGGTCCCGATCGGTGCCGACCTCCTCCTCTGTGAGATCTCAGAAGACAGTTTCCACGGCACCGTCACCAAGCCTGGGGGCTGAGACAGGCTCTGCACCGGCAGCTGTCAGTGAAATGGGGCTGGAGCCTGCGGGGATTTCAGCTCCCTCGGTGCCGTCGCCACCTGCTGGTCAACCCAGCGCAGTGCAGGCACAAGCCTCAGCACCAGCCCTGCAGCCACAGTCTCAGGGCACAGCTGCTTCCACTGCCACAGGGGGCAAGAAAAAGCAGAAGACCCGTCATATGGAGTCTGAGGATTCTTATTCGCCTCAATTCTCACCATTCTCTGATGCAGAGGAGGATCGGGAGCCTCTTACCAGCGTCTCCCCACGACGTCCTAGGGCTCGCTCATTGTCTTGCAGCCAGGACCAGATGGGACGCACAGACGAGCTATGGGGCATGCCTCCATGGATGGCTCCCCCTATGCCATATCCAATGCAGTGGCATAATTGGGATATGTGGTCCTCATTCATGAGGTCCTATAGCAGACCCTCCGGCTCAGGCAGGAAATTGTCGTCACCTGCAGCATCGGGTCGCTCTCGCTTCTCAGTTGGTCAGCAGTCTGAGGCTTCTTTTGAGATGGATATTCTGTCTGACCAGGATGAGGAAGCAGTTCCAAACACCTCTTCTTCTTCACATCCTGACGAGACTATCATCCAGCACGCATCTTCTAGTGCGGATGATTTTAAACAGTTCCAGGAACTGTTCAAGCGGGTGGCACAGGACTTGGACATTGATTTGGAAGAGGTGCCTCAAACGCAGCACAGGCTACTAAAAATTTTAGGGACATCAATTCCTTTCAAGGTAGCCTTGCCAATGAATGGTGCAATCATGGAGCCTGCAAACCTCACTTGGCAGAATCCAGCAACCATCACACCAACGAATAAGAGGGCAGAAAAGAAATACTATATTCCCCTGAAAAACAATGAATATTTGTTTGCGCACCCTCAGCCTAATTCACTCGTGGTGGAGGCAGCGCAACAGCGTAGCAGGCAGCCTTTCTTCAAATCTGCTCCACAGGACAGAGATAGGAAGCGAGTGGACTCGTTCGGTAGGAAAGTGTATATGTCGGCGAGTTTACAGCTTCGGTTAGCAAACTATGCGGTCCTATTATCCAATTACGACCATAACAACTACTCCAGATTTGCGAGCTTTCTGGATGTTATCCCTGAAGATCGCCAAGAATAATTTCAATCTTTGGTCAGGGAAGGTCAGCTGATTTCAAGAACAGCCCTGCAGGCTGCACTAGATGCTTCAGACACTGCGGCAAGAACTACAGTGACTGCAATTGTAATGCGTAGAGCCTCCTGGCTGCACTCTGCAGCTCTTCCAAAAGATCTTCAGTCAGTCATAGAGGATCTTCCTTTTGATAAGTCAAAATTTTTCAGAGAGAAAACCAACAAGGCCATGCATACGATGAAGGACTCCCAGGCCATTCTCCGCACACTTGGCATAGTTACACCTGCTCCGAGGCGCAGACAATTTAGACAACAACCGTTTACCCGCAGGTTCAATCAGTACCCGCAACAAAGACAGCAATTTGATAGAAGCAGACAGAGGCCCATGAGAAGGCGTCAGAACAGCTCGGCCAATCAGTCGACCTCTCAACAGCCACCAGCATCAGGACAACAATTTTGAAGCTTTGGTCGAGGGTTTGAACAACCTCCCCGATCCAGCGAGCTCTTCAGATACTCCTTTTGGCCATCGTCTTTGACCTTACATAGACAACTGGAGGTCGATAACATCATACAGATGGGTCTTAGAAATCATCCAGCAGGGCTACTCTATACCCCTCACATCCATCCCCCCCTCCCACCCACCTTCCCCGTCCCTTTTCAGGGACACATCTCACATACAACTCCTGAGACAGGAGATAAATTGTCTTCTCTCCTTAGGAGCAATAGAACCAGTTCCTCAACAATTCCAGGGGAAGGGGTTTTATTCACGGTATTTCCTGGTACAGAAGAAGGGTGGAGGATGGAGAGCCATACTGGATCTAAGACGTCTAAACAAATTCATGAAGAACCACAGATTCAAGATGGTCACTCTTTCAAGTATAATTCCAATGCTAGAGCGCGGGGACTGGTATTCATCCCTCGACCTACAGGATGCTTATTTTCACGTAACAATTCATCCATCCCACAGACGATTCCTCAGATTTGTGATCGAACAAGATCATTACCAATACGTGGTTCTCCCTTTCGGGTTATCCATGGCACCAAGAGTCTTCTCGAAAGTGTTAGCAGTCGTAACAGCTTATTTACACAAGCAGAGAATTATCATTTACCCGTACTTGGACGACTGCTTACTAAAATCAAACAGTCAACACCAGGCGCATCAGGTGAACCAGAACACGTTAAATCTGTTCCCCAGGCTAGGTCTCATGGTAAACTATCAAAAGTCGATATTAACCCCTACCCAGCAATTGGAGTTCATAGGGGCACATTTAATTGCAATAGCAGTACGGGCTCCCCTTCCCTGCAAAAGATTCAGCACCATAACGGATCTTATCAACACCTTAGTGGGCAGCCCGACAGTAACAGTGCACAACTGCCTACAATTACTGGGACATATGGCGGCCACAACAGCAGTTGTCTTGCACGCCCACCTCCACATGCGAACCATGCAGCTGTGGTTCAACTCCATATACAATCAAAGCAGACACAGTCTAGACATGTTAATCTCAGTACCAAGAGCAGTCAAACACACCCTGCAGTGGTGGTTACAGCCACACAACTTGCTAACTGGAATCCTATTTACCCAGGACCCACCCAGCGTCTTTATAACGACAGATGCGTCCTTACTAGGATGGGGCGCTTACCTTGAAGGTCACTCTGCTCAGGGTCGCTGGTCCATGCACGAAATGCACCTCCACAAAATGTCCTCGAGTTGCGAGCTGCCCGGAGAGCTTGTTTCCATTTTCTGCCTATGATAAAGAACAAAACGGTGAAGATCAGGACAGACAATGTCGCATGCATGCATTACATAAACAAACAGGGTGGTACCCAATCTCGATCCCTGTGTTCAGAGACGATCCACCTATGAAATTGGTGTATCAAGCATGGCATGAATATATCAGCTTCATACTTACCTGGTTGCCAGAATACAATAGCAGATACACTCAGCAGACATTTTGTGAGCAAGCATGAGTGGGAGCTCAATACTTGCATGTTGCAGGATATATTCCATCTCTGGGGGTTCCCAGACATAGATCTGTTTGCTACAGGGGCAAATCGGAAGTGTCCAGCCTTCTGCTCCAGGGCAGGGGTGGGAGACCAATCACTAGGGGATGCTTTCCTCATGAAATGGGACAGGTATCTAGGTTATGCGTTCCCTCCTATACCCTTGATTCACAGGACAATACAGAAGGCCAAGGAAGATGGAGCAATGATAATTCTTATTGCTCCAGCCTGGCTGAGACAAATTTGGTTTCCTTACCTTCTCCAGATGTCCATCGCCAATCCAATACCACTGCCCTCACACAGGGACCTTCTTCATCAGAACAACAGCTGAGTGCTACATCCTCACCTCGACAAGCTTCATCTGACCGCTTGGCTGATCAGTGGCTGCAATCTGATGAGCTACAATGTTCAGAGCAAGTAAAGAACATTTTACCGAATAGTCGAAAATCATCGACGCGAAAATCATATCTACAGAAATGGCGCAGATTCAGTAATTGGTGTAAGGACAGGAAAATCTTACCTGCCTCTGCACCGATCCACTTGATCCTGGAATATATCCTCCATTTGAAGCACGGGGGTCTCGCAAATAGCTCACTGAAGGTACACCTTGCAGCAATTTCAGCCTTCCATGCCAAAATTGATCAGAAGCCTATCTTTTCACATAGTCTGTTGAAACATTTCTTGAATGGCCTGCAGAATGTTTATCCTGAAGTGCGCTCACCAATGGTGCCTTGGGATTTAAACCTTGTACTCCGGTCTATTACCGGAAAGCCATTTGAGCCATTGGCTACTTGTTCCTTAAAATTATTGTCCATGAAGGTCTCCTTCCTAGTAGCCATAACATCTGCAAGACGAGTGGGCGAAATGGCGGCACTTATGGCTGATCCGCCTTATATAGTCTTTCATCCGGACAAAGTAACTCTACGTCCTCACCCAAGGTTTATTCCAAAAATAAACACTGCTTTCCATATCAATCAGGAAATAAACTTGCCTATACTTTCTCCAAAACCACATTCGGATCCTCACTCAGCTCTCTTACATACACTGGATGTTAGACGGGCTTTAGCATTTTACAGAGATAGGATGAGGAGTTTTCGGAAAGCTCCGAGACTGTTTGTATCTATAGCAGAACGTTCGAAGGGCAAGGCAGTCTCCCATCAGAGACTCTCTAGGTGGATAAAGGAGTGCATTATTATGTGCTATTCACTCCACAATGTAATACCCCCGGAAGGGATTAAAACCCATTCGACAAGGGGTCTGGCCACATCGGTGGCTTTCCTCAAGGACGTTCCGCTATTGAACATTTGCAAAGCTGCAACATGGAGCTCGGTACATACGTTCTCCAAACACTATGCTATTGACCAGTATGTCAGAGCAGATACGGTCCTTGGGACCAAGGTACTTTCAACTGTAGTTGGCATAAGCTCCTAAGTACCCTCCTTCCATAGGGGAACTGCTCCATAGGCACCTAGAGTGGAGCACCCCCACAGGGACACCACTCGAAGAGGAAAAGAAGGTTGCTTACTTTGACGGTAACCGATGTTCCTCTCGATGTGTGTGCCTGTAGGGGTGCTCCACATCCTTCCCTCCTCCCCTCTACTACGGAGCTTTGAATACAGGCTCTGTGGTTGGAATGGAACTGAGGGAGGTTGGCCGTGTCCGCACGGCCCCTGATTCTAACGGCAGCGCGAGGGGGTCGCGCGGACGCGGCCAGAGCGGGGCTGCGAAGGAAGAATTCTCTGGGCCCAGTGCGAGGACACACCAAGCACCTAAAGTGGAGCACCCCTACAGGGACACACATCTCGAGGAACATCAGTTACCGTCAAGGTAAGCAACCTTCTTTTTTGCCTCAAAGCAGATTCGAAACACTCAGCAACCTCATAGACATAGCGTGCTTGTCCTCCTTGGTAAATGCTGTAACATGTTTTCAACTTCTGGGCCATATGTCCACAACCACCTTTGTAATGCAACATGTACGTCTGCACATGAGGACTTTACAAATCTAGTTTATAGGGGTATACAGGCCCCACAGACACTCAATGCACAGGGTACTGAGTTTGCCAATGACTGTGAAGCAATCACTGCAATGGTGGAAGGTGGCACAAAACCTCTTGTCAGGGGTCCCCTTTCATCAAACGGCACCTACCACATTAATGTCAACAAACACATCCCTAACAGGATGGGCAGCACATCTCGAGGGCCATACAGCACAGAGAAAATGGCCTATAACAGAATCCTATCTCCATATAAATATATTGGAACTCCGTGCAGTACACAGTGCATGCCGGTTCTTCCAAGGACACATCACGAACAAACATGTAAAGATCATGATGGACAACATTTCATGTATGTTCTACATAAACAGACAAGGGGGTGAAAGATAAGCCTCCCTCTGTACAGAGGCCATGAAGCTATGGAGATGGTGTACAGGTTGCAACATCATGATCTCCGCAACCTACCTGCCAGACATTCACAACACCTCTCAACAGGGCATTCCCAAAAGATCACGAGTGGGACTTGAATACAACAGTTCTGAATGGGATATTTCAACAGTGGGGATACCCAAATATAGACCTATTTGCTACTTATCAAAATTACAAACACCCGGGTTTTTGCTCACAAGCGGGTATTGGGAAAACATCCCAAGGGGATGCCTTTCTTCAGTCGTGGACGGGCAACTTCCTTTATGCATTCCTACCTATTCCGCTCATCCACAAGACGCTGCTCAAGATAAAACATGAAGTGGCGACAGTGATCATGATAGCCCTGGCATGGCTGAGATTCCTTGGTTCACACTACTGATTGACTACTGGTTCACACTACTCATTGACTACTGAGCCAGATGGCCATCCAATCTCTTGATTGAGATTCCTTGGTTCACACTACTCATTGACTACTGAGCCAGATGGCCATCCAATCTCTGATACGCCATCCTCTCAGGAACGACTTACTGTCAAAAGACAAAAGCAGAAAGTTCTACAGAAACTGCATCTTATGGCCTGGCTACTACATGGTTTAGGCAAGAGGAGTTAAACTGCTTGGAACCTGTTAAACATGTTCTGCTAAACAGCAGAAAACCATCCACAAGACGTATTTACCTTCAGAAATGGGCAAGGTTCTCAAACTGGTGCAAGACCGATGGAATCACTTCCATATCCACATCCATCCCAAGCATTCTTCAGCACCTACTCCACCTAAAGAAAACAGGGTTATCTATTAGCTCAATGAAGGTGCATTTAGACTCTATATACACATTCCACTCTAGTATGGAACGCATGACTATCTTCTTGCATCCTATGGTGAAAAGATTTATGAGCAGCATACAAAATCTATACCCTGAGATACACTCACCCACACCCAATTGGGATCTTCAGATGGTTTTACTTGCTCTTACCAAACCACCCTTTGAACCATCGGCTACCTGCTCGCTTAAACACTTATCGATGAAGGTAGCCTTCTTAGTGGCCATTACATCAGCTAGACGAGTAAGTGAAATAGGAGCACTAAGGGCAGACCCCCCATATACGATATTCCATAAAGACAAAGTAACATTGAGACCTCATCCAAAATTTGTTCTGAAAATCTCCACACCCTTTCACCTTAATTAAACAATAAACTTGTATTCTTCCCGAAACCACATGCCAACTCCCACAAAGCTCAGCTCCATATACTGGACATCAGACACGCAATTGCATTCCACCTAGAAAGAACAAAGACGTTTAGAATATCCAATAGTCTATTTGTGGCAATAGCAGACAGATGCAGGGGTAGAGTCCTCTCCTCACAGAGAATATCCAGATTGATAACAGGATGCATATAACAGAGTTATAAAGAAGCAGGTGTTTCACCACCAGAACATACAAGAGCTCATTCTACCAGATCCTTTGCAACTACCACTGCCTGCCTGAACAATGTTTCGATCTCAGAAATAAGCAAGGCAGCGATGTGGGCCTCTTCCCACACCTTTATTAAACACTATGCTCTAGACCAAATGGCAAGAGCAGATGCAATGATAGGTCAATCAGTCCTAGCATCTAAATATAGTAATGTCTCCAAAGTCCCTCCATCCAAATGAGGGTACTGCTTGCTACGTATCTTTGGTAGAGCACTTGCGGGGACTGCTCTCAAAGGAGAAAGGAAGGTTACTCATCTTGGTGCAGTAACCGGACTTCCTTGAGATGAGAGTCCCCATGGGTGTGCCGCCACCCGCCCTCTTCACCTCTCTACTTTGGAGTGCTGAACACTTTGCTGGGTAGAGAAGGGAATGGAGTGGTTAGAGGGAAAGCACTCTTGATTGAGGAGATATGGAGATAAGCTAAATCTAAAGTTTCACCAACTTTAGGAAATATTACAAAATTATCGTCCTCCAAAAAATATTTCTACTATAGCAAGAATGACATTGACAATCCTCATCCACCCAAGCACTCTGTCCACAGGAAAAAAAGCTACACCACTCCCTAAAACAAACAGGTCAACCAAAAAATAAAATGAAAAAGCCATAGCATAAATATAGTATTTACCCCCAAAAGAAAGAAGAGTCAGAGATGCCAAGAAATCCATTAGGAATTTCACTCTTTGTATTGATTTAGTGTGAAAGGCACTTAGATACTATTAATGGGTAGTCATATAAAATGAACTGCTAGATTACATTTACAAATGTGTGAAGTTATTCATGGTGAAAGTCTGAAATTTGTGATTTGTGATTACAAAAATGGAAAGTAAGAGAACAGGAATAGAAGTTTCAGATACTCAGAAAAAGAGAATCCATGTAGCTGTTCAGCTTCTGAAGTTCTGCTCAGAAAAATGATAAAGATAGTATGACTAACTGATTTTAGAAAAGTAGATTACATACCAGTAATCCTGATCACACAGTCTATCTCTTTATTCACACAATTTTGTCATGAGACTTGTGATTGTTGTGTTCTATTTAAAGTTCCAGCTCCTGGAGACAAATGTTTCCCAGGTACTGGAGAAAAAAGAAAAAAAGGAGCAAGTTTCTAGAAGTCTGGATTACAGAGGAAAGCTAGAAAGTATGACACAAGTGAACCCTTTAAAAACTCAAAAATCAGAAGGCAGATAAAAAGAACCTGAATCTTTTCTTTTCTTTTTTAAAATTAAGAACCTACTCTTCATACTGAGTTATGGCTCCATCTGTAGGAAGACCTATATCCAAGATCTGGCAATTCTCTGAAGAATCTGAGGCTTGATCTACATGACTGTCCTGGTCAACAGGAGATATGCAAGCTACATACTGTAGAATGTGTCTCTCTCATTGACTTACACTCCCTTACAGTAGCGTCTTCATTAGGCTGTACTGCTGGGAAATGCCCTCCAGTTGACACAGTTACTCTTCTCTGAGTGGTAGAGTTATTGTGTTGAATGGAGAGCACTTCCAGGATCAGCTGAGTGAGTCTCCACTGGCCGCTCAATCAGTCACGCTGCATCGATCTGTGAGGACCAACGCAGCAAATTCAGTGTAGACATACCCTGAGAATTTTATTCTGTTTGAAACTCATTGTTAAGAAGCTTGTATACTGAACTGCCTCCAGTATTTGTAGGAAGAGAGAGTCAGGTGAACCAGCTTAGGTTTATGAAGGAATCATTTCCAGAACATATGTCATCAGTCAGAATTTCCTTTTCTCGTTATAGGTCTTGCACAGTCAGGTTCCTGGGGATGCTTTGATGAATTTAACCGAATTGAATTACCTGTTTTGTCAGTTGCAGCGCAACAAATTTATATTATTTTAACAGCAAGGAAAGAAAGGAAAAAGCAGTTCATTTTCTCTGATGGAGATTGTGTGGATTTAAAC
Organism: Pelusios castaneus; assembly: GCA_007922175.1. Taxonomy (NCBI): domain Eukaryota; kingdom Metazoa; phylum Chordata; order Testudines; family Pelomedusidae; genus Pelusios; species Pelusios castaneus. The sequence continues at coordinate 7,089,285 of ML685848.1, read as the reverse complement.
CCAGAGTTTGGAATTTTTCTTACAATGGTAAATACATGAATGGAAAATTGTAATTTTGATAATCCTTGATAAAAGAAGACAAATTATACAAATTACTTGTATTGTTACTTGAAAATAGCTCATTTTTAATTACACTGTAGTATCTACATAGTAATAACTCTGCAAACCATAAGTATACAATAACACACCACCATCGTATCTCCTGAAAAACATTTCTTGGACTTTTTTTTCAAAATGAAGCTCAGAGATTGTAGCCCAAATGAATGCAACTTCCTTCTATATAGTGAATCAGGAATGTGAATAATATGGTTTTGTTTCTTAATTCATGATAGTGATGTCTAGTACTCTAAAAAGATTGCCATGGGTCTTGAAAAAAATAGTATTAATTTTTAACAGTATGCAGATTTTGAACTCCTTCAATAACATATTCTTGAAGTGCTTCTACATATATTCTGCTTTTGGTGTGCATGCATCTCAAGCACTTGAGATTTAAATAGTTTAGTCAGCAATGTTAATTAACCTATCCCTGTTTTTTGAGTACCCTTATATCCCCCCACCCCCCACCCACAACTGAGGACATAAAGGTCAGAGTGGGGTCAACTGACCTTCAGTTCTTGCTTACCTCCCATGTTAAAGATTGAATGGCAAAGCAGTGTTTTATTTTTTTCTTTTGTGCACATGCCTAGGTAAAATATATTCATTGTATATAATTTAGAATAGTTTTAGTAGTTAAAATTATTATAGATTTATTAGTTACTTGGTCATGGGTAAATATTTTTGTTTTTTGGTTATCTGGTATAGGGCTTCAGCCCTTATGGATGAACTAACTCAAATAATGTCCCTCGCATGAGGCAGCTGTATCTCTGGGTGATGGTCATAAAAGTTGTCTGTTTTGCCTTGGTGAGGGATACTTTATGCACAAATGTTCCATTTGTCATTCATTTTCAAAATGGACACAAAAGACGAGAGAAGTTTGCCTAAAACCTTTTCTTCTTAAGAAGTTTATGGGACCTATCTCTGATCCAGATATACAGGATACACCCAGGTCTGCGCAGTCTTCTCCCTGAAATGCACCAGTGAGTTCAAGCCCTGCAGCCAGTTTCTGGGCTCCTGATTCCATGAAACACACTCTTTGGCTGCTTGTGTTGTTAAGTTCATATTACTGACTGTTAGAGGTAGCACAAATAATAGTTCTTCTAAAGCACAAGCACAGGTCTCTCTAAGAAAAAGAGGCAGAGTTTGCTTTGTTCCTCCTCAGTCAAGGATAGTACAAGGCATGAATTGGGTAATTCAGGAACTCATTAAGATGCTAGTTACTGTACATCAATATTAGCCATGGAGCAACCTCATATGGTCTCTCGCACAAGCTCCACAGTTCTCAGTACTGATATTGGAGTTTACTCTGAGTACTGGCTATACTGGTATCAATACTGTCAGCAACTTTCATCCAGTGCTGTCATCCTCAAAATGTTGTTCACAGTACAAGCTGTCTTAACACTACGATTCACTGTACTAGATGAATCTAGTGGTATCTGCCCTTCCTGAGTCACCACTACTGTTTTACCTACCAGATTACATCTTGGTACTGGTAAGTATTATTCATCAACACTGGGACCCCTGCCAAATCTTTGACTAGTAGAGGATTATTACTTTGCCACCTTTGCTTCAGACTACCGTTGTGGGGGATGGGGAGAGGGAGGCTACTCTAGAAAACAAAAGAGGTATAAGGAGGGGCATCATCTCTGGTATCCTGTACCACAGTACTTCACTAATTTCCCTTCTAGCTCCCATACTTGGCCATACTGGGCACCACAAGGTCCTCAACTTGTCAGAAAGCCCATTTTCCTCCCTTTAGAGATCAACAATATCAACAATCCCAGATGAGAATTCCAAATATTCAACAATTATAAATTTCTGATGAAGAATTCTATCGCCCTACTGAATGATCTCTTGCTGCCATTTCATCATCATCATCATTGAATGCGGCTGTGGTCCCAGCTACTCCATCACCTCCTGAGAGGTACAAGGCTTTTCACGACCTACTTTGATGAATGGCAATGACATCAGAAATATCATTTGAAATGGAGCATGACACATCTTGCAAACTGTTAGATACCATGCACTCCTCAGAGCCAGCAAGGCTGGCTGGCAGTCAAGATTTGTATAGCTAGTGCTTGAGAAGATACTGCATAAGTCTCTTAAGGACTTCATGCCAGCACCCTCTAAGAAAAGAAGTGAGTGCTGACAAGAACTTACAGGGGCACCCTAAAAAGGCACAGCACCAGGAGCAATCTGAGTCAGGAGGTATTGCTGACTTCAGAATCCAAGAAGGATCCACTGGGACCAATCTCTGAAATATTGATGCACTTCTCAGTACTGCAGGCTCAAGAGCTCTCTCTGGTGCTGTTGACACCCAAGGCATTTGAGGCAGCCAAGGAATCATTTAATTTGTCAGTACTGCCTTCTCTTGCATTTCACGAGCCTCACATGGTGCCCACACTGGAAGCATGTACTCCTCTAGTCCCAATTCCATCTCCAGAGCACTACTTGACACCAAGTGCTTCTGTTGCTGTGGTCTTTCTATGTAGAGTGTGTTTAAAGACAAGCCAGTGATGATTTTGCTGTCTCCCCCTCCCCTCCAAACTTGGAGTGTCACTCTCCTGTACCAATAGGTTCACCTCCCCCATAGTCAGAGGAAACGGACTCCGCATCAGATTCGGAAGTTGGATCAGTTAGGTTCCAAATTCAGCTTGCCCAACTGCCCCAGTGGAGTGCCTGCATCCATCCATCCACAGCCTCCTAGAAGCAAATGGCCTTCTCAGAACTGGGTCCAACCTCCATACCAGTTGCTCTTCTGGATCCCTTGGGGGTTTCCTCTGCAGTCCAGATCCTCTTCCATCCCATAACTCCACATCAATGAGTTGCCAGGAGTGTTTAAAGGAAGTTCACCACCCTATTTTCTCTGGTACTGGTACTGTGCAGGCAGAGATGCGTGCTGTGGATTCCCCTGTAGAGGAATTAGAGGAAAGACCTCCTCAACAACTTTTAACCTCTTCCTCTTTGTCCCCTGGTGAGGTAGAAGGAACTGAATCTACCTTTCTCCATCTTGGTGATTTTTAGAACTCATTAAAATTTGTTGAGGAGGATGGCTACAGCAATTTCAATCAGAGGAAGTCTAGGAAAAGTCTTACAAATTTGTGGACATCTTAGCCACTGCAGGCACCTCTAGAATAGCTCTCCCTATTAATGAGGTTATCCAGGGGCCTCTCAAGATTTCATGGCAGACCCCTTCTCCCTTGCTTCCTTTGGCCAAAAGGGGTAAGAAAAGATATGTCCCTCCACAGTGATTTGAGGATTTTTACAGCCACCCTCCTCCAGGCTCCCTTAGGTCATTACCACCAATGAAAAGAAGAGGCAAGACCATCCAGCCTCTACTCCAAATGGAAAGGATGTGAAGACACTGTATTTGTTCTGGAAGAAGCTTTATTCCACTGGAGATTTATAGGTCAGGATCATGAACCAACACGCTTTGTTGGGTCTATATGATTTTAGCATGAAATAATCTCTTAAAGTTCAAAGATGAGTTTCCTGATGATGCAAAGAACAAGTTCTTTGTTTGGTGGAAGAAGGCAAATTAGTTGCCAGAATTACTCCTCACGGTGCCATCTTTCTCATCTCCAATATTTGCCAGCTGCCTATCACACTTCCTTAGTGCCTGGATCTTTATCACTATGGCTCAGTGGGTCTTAAGCATGGTGGAACTGAGATACATCCTTCAATTTATTTCTACCCCCTTCTTACCTTTTCCCCATCTCCCTTCAGAGACCACTCTTACAAAAATATGCTACTTCAGAAGGTCCAATCCTTTTTTCCTTGTGGGGTGTCATGGTGTATGTCAGCCCCACATTGGTAGAGTGAGGGTTAAGGACGCTTTACAGGCTGACGAAGCCACCTCGCCCCATCTTTGTTGGGCATACTCAGTCAGGAAAGGGGGTATAAAAGCCAGTCACCCAGCTCAGTCTGGGTGGACTGCAGACCAGGGAGGAAGCACACCACAAGCTTACTCCAGGCAGCTGCTGCCGATGACAGGAGTGGAATCAGAATCTGCCAATCAGAAGAACTGCACTATCAGGAGCCACAGCAACAGGGGAGCCTGCAGATCCCAGTGGTTTCTGGGGCATCATAAATGGCTAGAGGGTAGGAAGTTAGGTCAGGGGCCTGAGAGTTGTAAAGGGGGGAGTAGCAGAGATGTCATCAAAATGGTTTGGTTGGAGCCCTGCTGATTTGTTAGGCAACACCCCCAACATTGACAGGGACTTGGGCTGGGGCTCAAAGGAGCAGGGTGGGCCTGAGCTCCCCATACCCTGGGTGCCACAACCCCACTGGTGGCACCTCACTAACCCAACAAGCCATTAGACCATGCTGCTGCGAGATAAGGGGCTGCTTTATTGACTCTGGCCATTAGGCAATGCTGCCCCAATGCAGATCCCCCTTATTGACTCTGGCCAGTAGACCCCCAGGAAGAAAGGGTGATCCTGTAGACACTCAGACTGTCCTGTGGGCATACAGGGAGGAGAACCTAGTGGGGTAGCAGTAAACCCACAGCTTGGTCCCAACCTTCCCTGTGCATGTGGATTGCCATCTACAGCAAGACTCTCCAGCGCCGTGCCATGGGGCCATAGAGGAAGTTCCCATATCTTCCAAAAGAAAGGGATTGTATTCTTGTTAATTCCTTATCCTGAAGGCAAAGAGGGGTCTCAGGCTTATTTTAGATCTAAGATAGTTAAACAAACTAAAGAAAACAGAACTCTGGGTGGTCACTCTGGTATCTATTATCACTTCCTCAGATGCCAAGGATTGATGTACTTCTCTCAACTTAAATGATATGAGCCATCAAAAATTCTCAGGTTCACAGTCAATGCACCCCACTTTCAATTCAAAATACTGTCTTTTGGATTAGCAACAGCTCTTCTTGTTTTCACAAAATGCATGGGAATAGTACCAGCATTCCTATGAAAGGCAGTAATCCATTTAGTTTTCTACCTAGATGACTGACAGTCAATCCAGGTCTCAACGTCTTTCAAGTAGGTCCTCTTCAGATTCAGGACCTTTGGTTTTCCTGGTATCTAATTCACTATATAAATAATAGGGAGTTCCAAGCCATCTGCCTGGCTTCAATGGCATTCCTTCTTAACATCAGGAATTGCTACTTTCTGGTACTTCTGGACAACACACCAACTACATTTTATGTAAACAAAGAAGGAGGGACACAATCCACAAAGTTATTCAAGGATGCAATACTCCTGTGGAACTTCTACACCACAAGTTCCATCAACCTGAGAACCACTTATCTTTTGGGAGTTCAAAACAGGGTAGCAGATGCTGGAGCAGGCCCTTCACAGTCCACCACAATGTGGTCTCTTCGACCAGACAATACAATATTCTGTAAGGGTACAGTTTTCTTTTGGCCTCATCCTAAATTCCTATTCTTCATCGAGTGATGTCCCTGTGGGTGCCCCACTTGAGGTGTCGTGTCCCGCAGCGCCCAGGATCAGAGGGCCAGATCTTCTCTCAACTCTTCGTAACCATTTCAGATAGAGTAATGGTCCATCTAGAATACGCCCAGAAGATCCCCACCTGAATTTCCAATTTTATTTGTTTATGCTACTGATTGGCTGACACTGCACCTCTGAACAGGATGAGGATGCATTTGACCAGATTGCAAGTGACTTTCACTGCTTTTTTGGCTAGGATTCCCCTTCTGGATATTTGTAAGGCAGCTATCTGGTCATTGCTCTATATGTTTACCTCTCACTATTCTGTCTCTCATCAATCCAGGGGCAATGTCAGATTCAGTCAAGTTGTCTTTCAATCCTTGTTCAACTAGACTCAAAGCCAACCACCAGTTCAAATTGTCCACCTGCAGTGGAAAAGATATGTGTGATCACTAAAAGAATTTTAAAAAAAGGTTACCTACCTTTCTGTAAATGTTTTCTTTGAGATGTGTTGCATATGTCCATGCCGTGACCCATTCCCTTCTCTTTCTAATTCTGAGCCAAAATTCTGTGAGAACGTACAATCGTGAAATTCTTGCAACAGCTAGCCAAGATATCTCAGCACCCTTAAACATATTTCAGACCAAAGAGGACCAAAATGGACCTATATCCATTCCTTACTGAGTACATTGGCTCTGATGCTTCAATGTATTTAATAAAGGTAGAGGCACTCCTAGGTTTTTCTATAGAAGAATTATATGAGATCAAATATTGAGATAAACTTTAGTATATGCATTTTTAAGAATATCTTAGGTGTCCTGTGGCACTTAAAAAGACTAATACATTTATTAAAGCATAAGCTTTCTTGGGGTACTTCCCACTTGCATCTGAGGAAGTGAGTTGTAACCCACAAAAGCTTATGCTTTAATAAATTTGTTAGTCTTTATAAGTGTCACAGGACTCCTAATATGTTTTGCTGAAATAGACTAACACGGCTACCCTCTGGAAGAATGAATTTTTATTAATTTAAATGTTGCTTTATATAATCAGGCCTTAAATATTTAAGTTATAATTACCATTCCTTAAGTAACTGGTCTAAACATTAAAAAACAGTCTAGACTATTATAAGTAAGAATACTGTACAGTATATGTTTTGATTTATAGAATCCTGGGTATGCTGGACGTCAGGAACTACCAGAAAATCTAAAAATTCAGTTTAGAACTGTGTCCATGATGGTTCCAGATAGACAGGTACAACTAATTACTTAGCTAAAATGAAAACAAATGTTTTAGTTTCTTGGGCTGCATTTTTAAAAAATATGCCCATTTTCCTTTTTTCATTTCCTTCAAAAATTTACAAAAAAAAAATAATTAATGGAATTCTTAATACTATGTTATATTTCAGATAATTATGAGAGTTAAACTTGCAAGCTGTGGGTTTATTGATAATGTGACCTTAGCTCAAAAATTCTTCGTTCTTTACAAACTTTGTGAGGAGCAGCTCACTAAGCAGGTATTAATATTTCCTAATCTTACAGTTTTAGAGTATAATTTTTGCTTCAGTTCATGATTTATGAAGATCTCCATTGGAATATCAATTTTATGTTTCATTTAAAGCTGAAATATATTTAAAAGAAAAAACCTTCTTTATAAAGTATATAATACTCATGAAGAAACAGTGATTTTACCATTCACTCCTTTAAATAGATTTATTCTTATTTTATAATAATTGTTTATAATAATTTGTAATAATATTGGTTATTCAGTCTCCTACACAAATATACACATATATGGATTTGGTGCTGGATCTGTGTGTGAACCAATGAGAAATTATTATTTTAGGCTAATATATATGTTGGAATATCACCGAAATGCCTCAGTTAGATTTGACCGCATAGGGTAGACACTATAGAATTATAGTGAAGCTTCAGTTCTTCTGTATTTAGGATTGTTTAGTACTTCTTTTTTAAAGGTCAAGTCTAAGGGCCCTAAAATCTGCATGCTTACTCAGATTGTGTTGAAATTAGCTCTACCTCATCCAGGGCCATCCCGTGGGGGGAGTGAGGCCCAGGGCCAATTTGCCAAAGCGGGGCCCCCACCCCCCATGCTGGAGGGGAGCGTGGAGGCCGACTGAAGGGGGTGGGGTGGGGGTGGAGCCGGATTTGGCTCCAGTCCCGGCCCCGACCGCCGCCTGCGGGAGGGAGCCAGCAGCCCCGAATTGGGGCCAGGAGGCTGAGGCTGCCTGCGGGGAGGAGCCGGCCATTTGGGGCAGGCCGGCCCAAAGGCTGGGCTCCGCCCCGGGCCTGCCTGCTCCACCCTGGAGGCAGAGAGGGCCGGCCCAGAGGCCGGGCATAGTCCTCCTGGCCTGCCCCGCCCCACTGCCTTCAGCTCGCTGCTGACAGCAGTGGGGCGGCTGTGGGAGGAGGGGCTATGGTGCGTGTGGGCCCTGCACTGCCCCGCTGGGAGCGGGACAGCGCGGGGTCCACGTACCTGCAGGGCCCAGGGTGATTACCCCGTTCGCCCCTCCGCCCCCCAGGGACGGCCCTGACCTCATCGACTGTGGGTAGGGTGAGTGATCTAAATTTGGGTTCGGGTTAGTATAAATAGTAGTGCAGCCTCAGTAGCACGAGCATAAACAGCGTGACTTAAATGTGCCACATACATACTGATCAGTTGCAGGCACGTTTGTACCTGGCACAGCTACCCAGCCTGATGCCACTGCCCATGTTACTGTGCCTATACTACTATTTATATTTGTGCTAGCTCTGTAAGTATACAGAAGCTGGGACTGACACCCTTAGCTCATAATGTGGATATAGTTTAGTTTTATTTGAACTGAATATTGGCACAGTGAGAATCATATTCCAAATGGCCCTGTACACAGAGTTATAGAGGTGTGCATAAGAGGTCTTTTCCCACTCCGTGCGGCTCTGCACGGGCCTTCCACAATATCTGTCTTTGAGCAATGCAGAGACTGCTTTTTTCTGTTCCACCCTAGAGTATCAACATACTGGAAAGGGATGGGGGGAAGAGATGTTCATGGCCCCCAACACCCCTATTCTAGACCATGGGGAGAGATTAGTGCATCAGAGGGAGCAACTTGAATTATAATATCACTAGTGCTCCTCCTGGCTGATATGGCTCTGCTCTGCCCACTAGGCAGGACTACAATGTAAGTATCATAGGCTATGTCTACACTTGTTAATTTAAGTCGACTTAGAGGGGACCCTACAATAATCGACCTAGAGTGTCCACACTGGACCCCTAGGTCGACTTGTAGGGGCTAGGTGGACCTGGGACAGGTCCATGGTGTCAGGGGGGCACCCCTTGCCAAGTGCCATGGGGCTCAGCCTTTGCCCCATTGTACCCTGGCAGGGCATATGGGCAGGGTGGCCAGGGCTCTGCCCTGCCCTTTGGGGGGTACGCCAGGCTGTGGCTGTGCCAGCCACCCTGGCAGGGAGGGCAGTGGGGAAGCCCTGGAGCCCCCTAAGTTGACTTAAAGTCAACTTAGGGCTACTGCACGTCCATACTGGCTAAGTCGACTTTCTAAAGTCAACTTAGCCAGCAAAGTCGACTTAAAACGAGGTTTTATAATGTCATCTTAATTTTTCCTTAAGTCGACTTAAGCAGCTGCTTAAGTCGACTTAAGGAAAGTGTAGTGTAGACGCAGAGTAAATTAAGTCGACTTAATTTGTAAGTGTAGACCACCCATAGTTAGAGCCCTGCGCGGATACAAAATTGTGGATCCACAACCAATCCATATCTGAGACCTGTAAGCACGTATCCGATCCACAATCCACATCTCCGTGTTTTGTTCTTATCTGCAACTGCCCCGCCCGCGCCTTGCAGCAGCGCCTCTCCACTCTGCTCGGCTCCTCGTCATTACACTGTGCTTCTGTTTTATGTTCCTGCCTGTGTGTGTTCTGTAATGTAACAACTTAAAAGCAGGGGCTTAGTAAATGTGCACACACTGTTTTTATTTTAAACAACATTATAGAGAGTCCTAAGGATCCTGGTGCAACTTCTGTGTTTTCTTCTGGGGCAGCTGCCTGTCATTCCTGGATTGATAGAGAGCAGCAGCTGCCTCACAGAAGGGGACAGGGAGGGCGGCACTAGCCAGCAGCTCCCAATACTGTTTGTTCAGAGCCGTGCTGGCCCTGATCATCTGGTTATTCCACCTACTAGAGGGAAGATCAGGTCACTCAACTGTTCAGCATGGGCAAGGTAATTCATTCAGCTGAGTGATCAGATTGGGAGGCTGGCAGCCAGAGAAGGGGGGAAGCAGCAGCCCAACATCAGCTGATGTGCATGGGCTCTGACGAGCTAGGTTCAGGGAGCCCGAGAAACAGCTGAGAGGGGAGAGAGTTGCCAACAGCTCCCAGTGTTTTTCAGAGCCTTCGCTGGCTCTGATCTGAGCAACTGTTTTTCTGCCTTGGCTGGGCAGTACTGGGAAGTCTGGGCTTCTGCAGTTTCTCAGCTGATCAGTGGAGATGGGCACTGGCCACTGAAACAACACCAGCTCTGGCGGGCTGGGCTCTGGCTCTCACAGTCTGGAGTCAGAGACTGAAGGACAGCTGGGGGCGGGACCCAGGACCCAGATGAGCCAGTAAAAGCCTGATGCTGTTCAGAGCCCCAGCTAGCCCAGATCCGAGCAACTCTTATTCTGCCTGGACTGGCCATGTGAAACGGGGGCTGCTGAGATCACTCAGCTGTTTGGTGTTGGGGGGAGTGGCCGGCAGTGGGGGACGTGGGATGGGGAGTAACTGTTACTCCGCCTGGATTGGCCCCTGGATTCAGTGAGGGCTGCAGCTGTAACCAATCAGATGTTCTGGGCGGAGCAATGATGCTCTCTGCACGTATAGCCGTGACCAGATAAAAATAGTATCCATACCCGAGCCGCAATCTGCAGCAACAGGTCTGCGGATATCCGCATTTGCACCCACGGATGCGGATATCTGCGGATAAGAAGCAGATATCCACGGATTTGCAGGGCTCTAATCATAGTCTATCCTTAGAGGTTATAAACGTTAGTGAATCATTGAAATGGAGCCAATTTATACCAGAGGAGAACTATGCTGACAAGGCCTAATACTCCTTTTTTTATTTATTTAAATGCAATGATTTCTCATGTACACTAATGCCAGTGAGAGCACATTCATACTATAGTTTTTGTTCATTCATATTCATTGAGTCAGCTAACACTGGTTTGACTGATATTTTTATAGGTTGAGGCCTGCAGGGCTTAGCACACAACACTGAGTATAGATTTATTGAGGAAATAAATATATAAATCTCCAATTATTGGTGTGTAAGCTATCTTTTGCTTTTTTAGGTTCATTATGACTTTGGTCTGAGGAATATCCTTTCAGTGTTAAGGACTCTTGGAGCTCAAAAAAGGGCCAGACCAGATGACAGTGAATTGAGTACAGTTATGAGAGGGTTAAGGGATATGAACCTCTCTAAACTGGTGAGACTCTATCAGTTTAATATTTCAGTACTGTGTGGGTGAATATCCTAGATGTTTTTCACAACTGACTGTTTTTTAAAGATGCTTTTTAAAAAAAAAAATCAAGCACCTTAAAACTTCATTTTTAAACTTCAAACTGAGGTGCAGCTCAATGTGTAGAATGTGCTTATCAGATTTTAAAACAAATTAAAATGTTTGATATAAATAAAACACTAATGTACTGTGCCTGGGCAGTATATTATTTCTCCTTATTAAATTAAATGTTCACTGGATGATGAGCATGACCTGATGAACACATTAACTTGACTGCTCACTTAACTAGTTTTTTCTTTACAATCAGCCTGCTCAGTACTACACACTTTGGTATATGGATCCATGTCTAAAATACCCATGATTAGGCTTACTCAAAAGTTGGCATGTATCTACTTAAAATGATCTACCTCTTTTTTGGTAGCCTGAATTTAGGTCCATAATCATGTTATTTAGAAATCCTTTCTTAAATTATTTAAATACTCATTTTTTTTACCTTAATGATTTATTTTGACTTATGAGAAAAGAATACTATGCATAGTGGTGCTTTTAAAACATTTTTTTTTTCATTTTTCAGGTAGATGAAGATGAGCCCTTATTTCTTAGTCTCATCAATGACCTCTTCCCTGGGCTACAGTTGGACAGTAGTACATATGTTGAACTGCAGGCTGCAGTAGCTAACCAGGTTGAAGAGGCAGGGCTGATTAATCATCCACCTTGGAATCTTAAGCTTGTTCAGGTAGAGCATCTTATCTCTCAATGTTTTCAAACAAACTATAGATCATCATAGATGCTCTTCAAATCTGTATGTGAGTAATCCATTTTTGTACATCACATTCTCCTCAGTCCATAATGAATGGGTTATACTTCTTACTTGTGGAATTTGGAAGCAGTCAGAGCTGGGAAAGCGTCTTGCTTCTTTTCCACTGACTGGACAGCTGAGTGCAAGGACTATAATGTTCACAACAAAGTCACAGAGGCTATGTCTACACTTGCAAGTTAGTTCGAATTAAGGAAACTTAATTCGAACTAACTTAAGTCTTGGCCACACTAGGCTTTCATTAGTTCGAATTAAGGGCTTCCTTAATTCGAACTAATAAATTTGATTATACTTTTCAAACTAACCCTTAATTCGAACTAGTTAGTTCGAATTAAGTCAATGTGGCCATGTTAGTTCGAACTAACTGCTTAGTTCGAACTAACCGGCACATTGAGCTTAATGCAACTGACTAATTCGAACTAAATAAGTGCCATGCATGGCACTTGCTTAGTTTGAACTAGCATTCTAGTGGGGCCATGCTAGTTCGATTTAAGTTAATTCGAACTAACTAACTAAATTAATGAATTCGAACTAACTTTAGTAAGTATAGACATAGCCAGAAAGACTCCATTTCCCATCTTGTTATACCATATATAGAGGAAAGTAAGAAATCTTTTTCTGCAGCCCACCATCTCCAATAATTTTGAGATGTATGTTCTGGTAGTCCAGCTATTCTGGATTTTCTCTAGGAGGTGTGAAAAAGGAACTCCAGCCCAGCACTATTGGACTCCAGGTGTTAGCCACAAGTGGCATCTTTACACACAAGGCCCTCTCGTTTCTTGGCAGAGGATCCTCAAATTTCCAGATTTCTCAGAGCGATCAGACAAATCTCTTTAAAACAGGACTTACTACTGGTACTTAAAGTCCCAACCAACCACTGTTTCAAATCTTTCACATTAGTCACACTGACCTATCTGTCCATCAGAAGCTCTTGGTTGCTATCACACCTCCTAGATGAGTTTAGGAGCAGGCAGTTTTATCCATGTAGGAACCTAATTATGAATTCTGTGATAAAAGGTAAGGACTCCAGGATCTTTCTTGGCAAAAGTGAATGCATCTTTCTATGCCTCTCAGGGGATCAGGATGATCTCTCTTTATTGTGTCATAGTATTGTACAGAAAAACTGTTGCATAATCTCAGTGTTCATAGACCACTAAAAATCTGTCTTAGGTATACCATCTTGACAAGAAGATTTGGGTTCCTTCTTTGCCTTCTTTCACCGAAAATGTCAAGGACTCTGGTATCCAAACACTCTTTCCTTCTCAACTCTAGTAATTCACTGCTCACTACTTTTCTTTTTTGTCACAGACTGTGGGAGATATCTTGCACTAGAGTGGAAAGCGTTTTACCTAATAATTTCCCTCTATGGTAACATCCCCCATGAGTCAGTCTACCCTGGTAATTCTTTTTTGGAGAATGAGTTATATACATAATAAAAAGTTAGTTCAATTTTAAAGTTAATAATCTGCTTAGCAGGCAGCTATATGAGTACCTCTATAGTTTGGGAAGAATGCTCCAAGACTCCTTGGGAACAAAACTGTACCACAGGCAAATTCCACATGGAAAAGGGATAGCTCATTCATAATGAATTGTTGTAGATGCTGCTACTGGAAAGTAAATTACAGAATAAGTTATTTTCCCTTACCAGAATAGCTTATAGGTAGCTATGACTGTGACTACCTCTTATGGAGAAAGTTTCCTTCTTGAAGTTTTTAGGTAGTCTCTTAAGGAAACAGGCAAAAAGGACTAGAGTCCAAGCCAGTTTATCGTGTCTCAGATTCAGTATTTACAATACGACTGTGGCTACAATAAAATTTCATTATTGGCTGTTTAATTTGACCTTTGATCCTGAAAATGCTGCTATCCCACATGGACTATCTAAAGGTAAACAATTATTGACTTAATGTTGTTGATATAAATGTTAGTATTACCATGTAGTGTCTGCAAATCTTGGTGAGAGGAGCCCTATGATTGCAATTGAAATCTCCCTCTGATAACAGAAATTCCTTTGATACAAAACAGGAGGTATTGTTATGTTATATCTACTTTACACAGTCACATTATTTAGCATTGTAGTGGTTAACCATTATCTTGCTATATCTTTTTTTGGATTAACATTCATTTTCTTTATCAACAGCATTAAAATTCTTTTAAAAATATAGTATAGTAAAATTGATTTTAGCTGCTCTGAAGAGCTCAGACAAGAATCCCCTCAAGAATCTATGTTTCATAATAAACACATTTGGTTTTCATCAGTTTCAGAACTACATGTTAGTTAGTAGCATTGTACAAAGAGTAATAATTAGGAATATATTTGAAGCAGTTATAATTTAAGTTTGTACTTCATCTGTAAAGCTTTCTAATTGCCAGCAAATAGGCATTTTCTTATAGGTGCTGTCTCTTGATCATATGATTAAATGTCTGCAAAAATAGCTTTTTAAAATAAGCATATTTTTCAAAATAGTTCACTTTTCCCCCCATTAGTTATATGAAACTTATAAAGTTCGCCATGGATTGATGATACTTGGACCCAGCGGATCTGGAAAAACAACAGTTATAACTATGCTGATGAGGGCAATGACAGAATGTGGGCGTCCTCATAGAGAAATGCGTATGAACCCAAAAGCTATTACTGCTCCTCAGATGTTTGGCAAATTAGATACTGCAACTAATGACTGGACAGATGGAATCTTTTCTACACTGTGGAGGAAAACACTAAAAACTAAAAAGGGTATGCAAATATGTTATATGTGATAAGATCAAAATATCCCATCAGTGCTGTGCTGAAAGAAGGATCTAGTATTTGCAAATACTGTAATATACTCTTTTGAATGAAGAAATATAGTTAATGATGAGGGATTTGAGTTCAGGTCTGTTATTAAGAAGTCGAAAATAATCAGGCTGCCTCAAACTTTGACTAACAATCTTTGGTTAATAAATACTAATACAGCACAACAAAGAAAGGAAGGTTATATTTGCCAAACCTATCTGATTTGAAAGTGACTGTAACTCTATTCACTCCCATCTCCCTCCCAGGAACTCTGCTTTTTATATATTGCATACTCCCATTTATCCAAAATCCTGTTTCCCAAATCTCTCTGCATTATCGAAATTCCTTCCTTTGGCTCCTAGCATGAGAAGCATCCTGCAGAAGGACAAGGAAGGGATTCAGATATGTGGATGTTGGGATAATAGAGTAGAGGCACTGGCTTGGAGAGTGAGGAAGCAGAGGATAAACCCCCAGCTGCAAGAGGCCACTGTGCTGCTGAATGGCTCCTGCAGCAGCACAGGTTGTTTTCTGTAGCTCTGCTGTCATAGGAGTGAGTCAGCATATTCATGACAGTGGAGCTGCAAAGGTCTGGTGACACCTGATCCCTATAGGTACTAGGTGTAGAGTAGACGTTTAGGACCTGACAGGTCAGGGTAGACCTCCATCCAGGACTGCAAGGAGTAGTCCTTGGCTGCAAGGAGGCCACCCTTCTGCTGAATGGATTCTGCACTATTGATTATCCAAACTCCTAATGATCTGAATACAATCTTTGTCCCCCATGCTATTCCAATAATTGAAAGTATACAGTACTATGTCTAGGATAAAGGGTATTTCTCTTCCATATGGAATATTTTTTAAAGATATCATAGCTTATCTAATCAATGTTGAAATAAGTAATTGCGAATAAGTTAAAAAGCATTTTTAACTGGGTCATTATCTCATCAATCTCCAAAGACATTTGCAATAACAAGAGTCCCTAATCAATTACAAGTGGTCCCTGGTGAACAAATGGATATATTTTTCATGGGTCAACAGAGTCAAGGCAAAAATATTATATACATTCTATCATTTGGTCACATATGAAATTTAACCTAATAACAGAGTCCCTAAAAAACTAGAATTATAGAAATAAAACACTTTGGTTCATGCATGAGGTGTTATGGGGAGTTAGATTCATTTGCTAACATGGATAAAGAGCATTCCTTCTGAGTATTTAAATAAAAAGCTACTTGTTAGCTAATTACTTCAACTTTCTAATTCAGCACAGTTAGTACGATGATGCTTTGCTTTTGCCAAGTTATAATAAAGATTTATATGGATTCATTTTAGAGGCTTTAAAACAGCATATTTTTCATTTTTAACATTAATTGATTAGGTAGGATCTATGGTTGCAAAAGTCCTCTTCCAAATAACATGAACATTGATCTCAAATTGAAACTATAACATAGTTTTGGTGGAGGAAGGGACTCTTAGTTTCCAGAACATTTGTTTAAAAATGTCGAATGAACAGTAATGTCAAAAACAGAAATACAGGCCAATATTTTTGAGTTTGGGTGCCTAAAATTAGGTATCTATATCCATATGAATGTACCAAAAAAAAAGTGGCCTGATATTCAGAATTGCTGAGCACTCACAGCTCTGATCTATTGAAGTAGGATCTGTGAGTAATCAATACCTGTAAAAACCAGGACACTTTTATTTAGTTGCCTAAATGTAGATAGATTCCCCATTTTAGGCACTCAAGTTTGAAAATTAGGGTCTTTAGAACTGTATAGTATATGTATATTGTATGAAGAGAAGGTGCTGGTTTGGGGAGAAAAGTGTTTAAATCACTATTGACTTAACAATAGCAGTGCTTCTTAGTCAAGCTCAAGGAATTCAATGCCATCTAGTCTGCTAGAGTGGAACTCTGTGAAGGCAGTGCCAGGAAGAAGAGAAGAAGGTTATTTACGTACAGTAACTTTTGCTTTTTGTTTTCTGATAGTATTCCTTTAGCAAGCCACAATGACCCTTGCTCTTCCTTCCCTTTTACTTCAGAGCCCAACTCTATAGGGCTTCAAGAGCCAGAGAGGAACTGTTAAAAGGTGGTAGCTATTGATGAATGTCTTTGGCATGTAGGGGCTAGGAGACATGCATTTACCCCCCAGCCGACAGATTCTGCTTCATGAGTGGTTCCTTGGCTAGACATCCAACTCCTACAGTGGGACTTTATTGAATCAATACTATTGGAAGACAAGAGTTCTGCTTTGAGTGATTGTTCATATGCTTATTCCATTTGTGATGTGCAGGAGAGGTCTTAGTGAATCTGGGGCCCTGGACAAAAGTCAAGGATGCGGCCTCCCTAGGCCTCAGCAGTATCTTTGAGAAATATTTATTATGTGCATATGTAAAGCAGACACCTGAGGGTCTATTCACACATATCAAAGCATTATGCACTTACTGAAGCCTCCAGATCAGATATATTGGTAAGACTGTATTACAATCCATATTCTCCAAAACAAACTTGGAGTCTGGTGGCACTTTTAAAAATTAACAAATTATTTATCACATGAGCTTTTGTGGGAGAAAATCCCACTTCGTCAGATGCTTGAAGATAGGGAACTTACAGAATGGGAGCAGAAATGTGCCAGAAATGCCCCTCCTACCCCAACTCTGCTTCATACATTGGACAAACAGGACAGTCTCTGCCCAAAAGAATAAATGGACACAAATATGACATAAGAAATCACAACATTCAAAAACCAAGCAATATCTGATTAGCAATCAGCTCTATCTTTTAACATGTATTGAGCTGGTCAAATAGTGCTCCTAGCTCTTAGTTAGACTCCATACAGGGTCTTTTGTTATTTTAAGTGACCATTATAGGCTGAAATCACTGGTAAGTGCTGGTGCTTAGACATGCTATAGGACAGTCACAGTGTTTCTGTGGAGAGATTGCCAGCCTGCATCATCATAAGTTTCCTCACTGAGATCTAAAATCACAAAGGTTAGGTTATAGTGTGGAGGTGCCTTCTTTCCTCTGAACTGTGGGTCTCCAGTACAGACCAAGGAGGACAACATGGTGAGTGTGGTGCGGTGGCAGGAGAAAGGAGAGGCATATCAAAGGAAAATTTGTTCTTCTTCGAGTGATGTCCCTGTGTGTGCTCCATATCAGGTGTCATCGCGTCCCACGGCGAAGAGTGGAGTCTTCTTAGCCGTAGTGCCAGAGGGGGCTGCACGCGCTGGTCGCGGCTCGCGACCATTCCAGCCAGTCTTGGCGAGCGCAGCTCCCTCACTCCCTCAGTTCCTTTTCATCCGCCCTCGGGTGAAGATGGAGCTTCCTCACTGTCTAGTCAATTCGACCTAAAGAAGAGAAAAACGACAAAAAGAAACAACTCTTCAGTCATAGTCATTGACGGTTCGTTATTTAGCCGACGGTTAAAAAAGAAAAAAAAAAAGCCGCTTGGCCATTTCGGCCGGTAGCAGCAGCTCTAACAACTCCCACCTTTTATAATGCCCTCTTAATCGGGCTTCAAAAGATGCTCTGACTGCAAGGACCCGATTCCAGCTTCTGACAGACACGCTCAGTGTGTCCGCTGCCTCGGGGACTCTCATGTCCCTCAGAAGTGCTCCCATTGCCGCAACTTAAGCGCAAGAGCCAGGAAAGAAAGGGACCTCAGGCTAAGGATGTTCCTCATGGAAAAATCCTTGGCCCCCGGCTCGTCCTCTGGCTCTGACAGACACTTCGTGGACCCACCGGCAAGCCGGTATTCAAGCGCCCCATCACCAGCGCACACCAGCACTTCAAGAAGGGAATGTTCCCCCTCAAGAAATCCTTCAAAAAAGACCGCCCAGAAGGCTTCTGGTTCCTTGGGCACAAAAAATGGTCGCAAAGCATGAGAATGACAAATCCTTCCACAAGGAGCAGGGAATGAGAGGCACAGGTTCCTCTTCCCCGCAGCAGCGGCCCCGAACAAAGCGGTTCCCAGCAGACAGACGGACCGCGCTACCCTGGCGCCACAGGTGCCGCAGCAGTTGGATCCGGCATCGGGGTCTCCACGCCACACTGATGGAGCCCAGAGTTCGCCTGCCCCGGCACCGTGCATGGCCACAGATGCGGCACCGCGAAAGAGAGCCAGGAAAAAGAGGCACATTTCTCCTGCCCTCTCATTTACAGACCGCTCCAGGAGGCAGTTCTCTCAGCCTCATGCAGACCGTGGTCACTCCTGCTGCTCACACAGAGGCTGAACCCCGACGAGATCTCTTCACTCAAATGCAGACTGAAGACGCCATCTCTCCCCATGCTGTCGTCACAGCACACCTCATTATCAATCTTCTGATAGGTGAGAGCACCGCTCGACCTGCCACAGCATGCGTTCTAGTGGATATCATCATCATCAATACTCTCGCTCCCCACTCCGCTCACCTAGCCGTTCTCTCACTATGCTTTCTGAGCACTCATCAAGATCACCCCTGTCAGCGCGTACCGTTGACAATGCCTCCCAGTTACATCAACAGATCCCTGCTACTGAGGAGGCAGTAATTCCATCCTCATCTTCGTCGAGTGATGATACAAAGCTGTTCAATGACTTATTCAAAAGAGTGGCACAGGAGTTGGAAATCCAACTAGAAGAGGTTGCGGAGCCTAAACATAAACTCCTCAAGATTTTACATGCTTCAACATCATCCAAGATAGCTATGCCAATGGACTCAGCGCTTATGGACCCGGCCAACGTTATCTGGCAAAATCCAGCCACCATACCAGCCACGAATAAAAGGAATGACAGGAAGTTGTACATTCCTTCAAAGGGAATGGAATTTTTGTTCACGCATCCTCCAGCAAATTCCCTGGTAATGGATGCAGCAAACCAGAGAGGAAAGCAGTTAAATTTTAAGGCTACTCCTCACGATAAGGATTGTAAACGCTTAGACTCCCTGGGGCGCAAAATATATACATCAGCCACTTTACTCTTGAGAATTGCCAATTATTCTGCTCTTCTCTCCAACTATAACCACTTAATATTCGAGAGACTATCCCAACTCATGGACGCCCTGGCAGACAATAGAAGAGAGCAGCATAAAAGCCTGATAGCAGAAGGACAATTGGTATCAAGAACATCCCTTCAAGCATCTTTGGACATAGCGGACACAGCAGCTAGAGCACTGGCCACAGCGTTGTTATGAGAAGGGCATCGTGGCTTCAGATGGCAGGTCTACCTAGAGACCTTCAGACAAGAATAGAAGATCTTCCCTTTGATAAGACTAACCTTTTCGCTGAAAAGACGGACACACTCATGCATGTCATGAAAGATTCAAGAACCACCTTGTGGACCCTTGGCATTCACACTCCTACATTCAAAAGAAGACAAACGAGATACCAATCTTTCACTCGTCGGTATCAACCTTACTACCCTCAAAACCAACAAAGACATGATCCTCCATTGAGGGGTAGAGAGAGAGGTTACAGGCAAAGACAGCCCTCTCACCAGTCCACCAGTTCTCAACCTCAACCCCGAAAACCTCAATTTTGAGGTGTTGGTTGAGGGTTTGAGACTTCCTCCTTGTCCAGCAACATTAAACCAAGTGCCCTTGAACTTCTAATTCTGCCTCAGGCAATTCTACCCTGTCTGGTCTTCCATTACAGCAGACAAATGGGTCTTGGAGATCATAAACAAAGGTTATTCCATCCCATTAATTTCCCGCCCTCCTCCTCATTACCCTTCCCCGTCCCTTTTCAGGGACACCAGTCACGTACAACTCCTTCAACAGGAAATCAAACAGCTCCACGACATAGGAGCAATAGAGCCTGTTCCCACTCAACACAGAGGAAAGGGCTTTTTACTCTCGCTACTTCATAGTTCAGAAAAAATCAGGCGGATGGAGACCTATTCTAGATCTCAGACCTTTAAACAAGCATGTCAGGAAGCAGAGGTTCAAGATGATTACTCTAAGCAAGATAATTCCTATGCTGACTCAAGGAGAATGGTTCTCTTCCCTCGACCTCAAAGACGCATACTTCCACGTCACCATTCACCCTGCTCACAGAAAATTCCTACATTTCGCGGTGAACAATCAGCACTATCAATACAAGGTAATGCCCTTCGGACTATCCACAGCCCCAAGAACATTTTCCAAACTGCTTGCAGCACCTATAGCCTTTCTCAGGAAGCAAGGAGTAAAGATTTTCCCCTATCTAGACGATTGTTTGATTTCAGCACACTCCAAAGATGCCACCACCAAGGCCACCTTACTAACCGCATCGCTCTTCAACAAGCTAGGGCTGAATGTGAACATAGACAAATCTATCATGCAACCCACGAAGAAAATTCTCTTCATAGGGGCTTTATTGAACTCCGAGACAGGAATGGCCTCTCTACCCATAAACAGGTTCAACACACTCCTAGAATTGATCAGTCTCGTAAAAGCTGCACCCGTTGTTGCAACTTGTACAGTATTGCAGCTTCTGGGTCACATGGCGGCCTCTATAAGCGTAGTCCCCAATGCCAGACTGCACATGCAAGCATTGCAACATTGGCTAGCAACTGTGTACATACCAAAGTACCACAGCTTGAACAAGAGAGTAACAATCCCAAAACACATAAAGGACTCCCTGGACTGGTGGTCCACACCCGAAAATGTTCTGGCAGGAACACCATTTCTGCCGCTTCAACCCACAGTTCTGCTAATTACAGACGCCTTGCTGGTAGGATGGGGAGCCCATATAGACCAATTAACTATGCAGGGCCTGTGGCCAAGGAAGGAAGCCACACTCCATATAAATGTTCTAGAACAAAGGGCAGTTTGCTATGCCTGCGAACACTTCCTTCCACTCATTCGCAACAAGGTGATAAGAGTCATGACAGACAACATGGTTTGCATGTTCTACATCAACTGACGAGGAGCACGGTCACCAGCCCTTTGCGTAGAGGCTGTAAGACTCTGGAACTGGTGCATACATCACTCGATCACCATCCTACCTACCCAGGAAACAAAATGTAACTGCAGACACTCTAAGCAGGAACTTTCCTCCCAACCACGAGTGGGAGATTGACAATGTCCACCTGACACACATATTCGACCACTGGGGAAACCCAACAATTGACCTGTTTGCAACATATGTCAACCGGAAATGCCACCATTTTTGTTCCAGGGCAGGCTTGGGACCCAAATCAATGGGGGATGCCTTTCTAGTCACATGGTCCCAGACCCTACTATATGCTTTTCCCCCAATTCCCCTAATACCCAAAGTCCTCCAAAAGATCAGAACAGACCAGGCTCGTATCATACTGCTTGCACCAGCCTGGCCAAGACAACCATGGTTTGCAGACCTACTCGTTCTATCGCGACGCAAATCAATAAGATTACAACCAATCCCGAGCTTATTGACACAGAATTCCGGATGGACTCTCCACCCAGAAATCGAGAAGTTACACCTCACGGCATGGTTCCTCGATGGTTCCGACAAGAAGAACTGCAGTGTTCAGAGGCCGTCCGTCACATCCTCCTTAACAGCAGAAAATCAAGCACTAGGAAAACTTACCTCTTAAAGTGGAAAAGGTTCCAAAGCTGGTGTAACCGTAGAAACATCTCGCCAACGTCATCCTCGATCCCTCACATCCTCGACTACATCCTGGATCTAAAACAGTCCGGGCTTTCCTTTAACTCCCTGAAAGCCCATTTAGCGTCGATTTCAGTTTTCCATGACCAACTCAATAGCTCATCAATCTTCTCTACTGTACAATCCCCACCACAGCCCTGGGATTTGAATCTAGTCCTTAACACACTAATGAAAGCCCCCTTTGAACCTCTGGCGACCTGCTCACAACACCACATGTCGATGAAAGTAGCTTTTTTGTTCGCTATTACATCTGCAAGAAGGGTAGGAGAAATTAACGCCCTCACAACAGATGCTCCATATACTGTGTTCCAAAAGGATAAAGTTACATTACGCCCTCATCCCAAGTTCCTGCCCAAGGTTGTGTCCCACTTCCATATTAATGAACCCATACACCTACCTACCTTCTATCCGAAGCCTCACAAGAACCATCGGGAAGCCGTCCTTCATACGCTGGATGTTCGACGAGCGTTGTCATTCTACCTAGATAGAACAAGACCATTTAGAAAATCAAAGAGGTTATTTGTCTCTATCGCAGAGAGATGCAAAGGCCTACCAATCTCTAACCAAAGACTATCAAAATGGATAAAAGACTGTATTGTGACTTCCTACCAGCAAAATAAAATACAACCCCCAGATAAAGTCAAGGCACACTCCACATGAGCGATGGCGGCGACTACAGCATTCTTAAATAATGTTCTCCTTGCAGATATATGTAGGGCTGCCACTTGGGCCTCTCTCCACACTTTTACGACCAACTATGCGCTTAACAAAACCTCTCATAATGATGCCAGAGTGGGGTCGGCAGTGCTTGCTTCCGTACACTGAAGTCCCTCCACGACTGATAACGGCTAAGAAGTCACCTGATGTGGAGCACACACAGGGACATCACTCGAAGAAGAAGATGGGGTTGCTTACCTGTAACTTCTGTTCTTCGAGATGCGTGTCCCTGTGGGTGCTCCAGTACCCTCCCTCCTTCCCCTCTACTTCGGAGTACTTACCTCGTTGCTCCGCGGTAGAAAAGGAACTGAGTGAGTGAGGGGGCTGCGCGCACCAAGACTGCTGGAATGGTCGTGAGCTGCGACCGGCGCGTGTAGCCCCCTCTGGCACTACTGCTAAGAAGACTCCGCTCTTCACCGTAGGGACGCGATGACACCTGATGTGGAGCACCCACAGGGACACACATCTCGAAGAACAGAAGTTACAGGTAAGCTGCCCCTTCTTTGTTGTACTGTGGTTTAGTGACTTTGCTTCAGAATGCTAGATTTGTGACTGGGAAACTTATCTAAATGTTTCCTAGTAGGCCAAGATTGTTAAAATGATTTATTTGCCAAAGTCATTATCTACATTATCACTATCTTGAGAGGTCATTATCTTGGATAATTTCGCTACTAAACATATTTTATATTTTAATTAATTTTTACATAAGAGCATGAGAATGGTCACACTGGATCAGACCAACATTCATCTAGCCCAGTAACCTATCTTCTGACAGTGGCCAGTGCCTGATGCTTCAGGGAATGAACAGGATAGGCAGTCATGGAGCTATCCATCATCCCTTGTCATCTGGTCCCATCTTGTGGCAAAAAGAGACGAGAAACATTTCAGAACATTGTATTGCATCCATCCTGCCCATCCCAGTTAATAGCATGGATGGACCTATTCTTCATAAACTTATCTAATTCTTTTTTGAAAACTTGGCCTTGGTCTTGGCCTTCACAACATCCTCTGGCAAAGAGTTAAACAGGTTGACCGTGTGTTATGGGAAGAAATGCTTCCTTTTGATTGTTTTAAACCCGCTGCCTATTAATTTCATTGGGGGACAATAATTCTTGTGTTATGTGAAGTATTAAATAACATTTCATTATTCTCTTTCTCCATATCAGTCAAGATTTTATAGCCCTCCATCATATCTCCCCTTAGTCATTTCTTTTCCAAGCTGACAAGTCCCAGTTTTATTAAGCTCTCCTCAGATGGAAGCTGTTGCATATCCCTAATTATTTTAGTGGTCTTTCTGTGTACCTTTTCCAATTCCAATATATATTTTTTGAGATGTGGTAACCAGATCTGTGTGCACTATTCAAGATGTGGAAGTACCATGTATTTAAATAGTGGCATTATGATATTTTCTGTCTTGCTATTTATCCTCTTCCTTTCTTATTGATTCCTAACATGCAGTTAGCTTTTGTGCCTGACACTGGACACTGAACAGAATTTTTCAGAGAACTATCCACAATGGACTCCAACAATGGCATATTAGGCTGCATCAGTAGGAGTATTGTCAGCAGATCGAGGGATGTGATTATTCCCCTCTGTTTGGCACTGGTGA
The DNA here is from genome assembly GCA_007922175.1 of Pelusios castaneus. Taxonomy (NCBI): domain Eukaryota; kingdom Metazoa; phylum Chordata; order Testudines; family Pelomedusidae; genus Pelusios; species Pelusios castaneus. The sequence goes on along the minus strand of ML685848.1, from coordinate 7,064,780 downwards.
GGCCACATCTGGAATACTGTGTCCAGTTTTGGTCTCCCCACTACAGAAAGGATGTTGACAAATTAGAAAGAGTCCAGCAGAGGGCAACAAAAATGATTAGGGGGCTGTATCACATGACTTACGAGGAGAGACTGAAGGAACTAGGCCTATTTAGTCTACAGAAGAGAAGAGTGAGGGGGGATTTAATAGCAACCTTCAAATACGTGAAGGGGTGCTCCAAAGAAGAGGGAGCTAGGCTGTTTTCAGTAGTGACAGAGGATAGAACAAGGAGCAATGGTTTCAAGTTGCAGCTGGGGAGGTTGAGGTTGGATATTAGGAAAAACTTTTTCACTAGGAGGGTGGTAAAGTAATGGAATAGGTTACCTATGGAGGTGGTGAAATCTCCATCTTTGGAAACATTTAAGGCCCGGTTAGACAAAATCCTGGCTGGGATGATTTAGTGGGGGTGGTCCTGCTTTTAGCAGGTAGTTGGACTAGATGACTTCATGAGGTCCCTTCCAGCCCTAAGATTCTATGATTCTATCTCTTTCTTGAGCAGTAACAGCTAAGTTAAATCTCATAATTTTATATGTATAGTTGGGATCCTGTTTTCAAATGTGCATTACTTTGTATTTGTCTACATTGAATTTCATCTGCCATTTTGTTGTCCAGGCATCTAGTTTTGTAAGATCCCTTTGTAAACCAAAAAACCCAGAAAGATGTAGATAAAGTGCCTCTTGAGTAGTCAACTTGGTGTGATAATCTAATAAAATGGTCATAAAACACTTTTCAGTTTTTACTAAGGTGCTATAAAGCCTCCCTTCACTCCACATCCCCCCTGTAAATTTCAACACAGCCCCCAATTTCAATTCCTGGGGAAAACACTGCCTGTGCATATGGACAGCATATTAAAAGAACTCCAGTTAATGTATAAGTAAGTAACTGTTCTTTATTGCAGGAAAGTAACTCCTTTTATACACATAGTTTAGCTGTTTAAAGTATGCTGCTTTGAAAATATTTTGCTCTCATTTTTATGTCAAAATGTGAATTCTTTCTTTTACAATTGTTTCCAGGTGAGAATATCTTTCTGATTTTAGATGGTCCTGTGGATGCAATTTGGATTGAGAATCTGAATTCTGTTTTGGATGATAACAAGACTCTCACTTTAGCTAATGGTGATCGAATACCTATGGCTCCTACCTGTAAACTCTTATTTGAAGTTCACAACATTGAGAATGCCTCTCCTGCAACGGTTTCTAGAATGGGCATGGTCTACATCAGTTCTTCTGCCCTCAGCTGGAGACCAATATTACAAGTAAGATTGAGACTGAGGGGAGGACATAGAAGTCCACAGCCATCCCTCCCTGTCAGTCTTTGCCCCTTTACTATGTGGTGCCTATGGGTACAAAGTTAAATATACAGGGATGGAGAATAGTTTCTCCCTGTCAGTCTCAGAAGGAGGCCATTCCCCGTCACTACAGAGGAATATTATTTATTCATTTTATTTTGTTATATTTTTATGTAGGCTTTTTTATATTTTAGACTTTTTTGTTTTATTTTATTTTGCAGGCATGGCTAAAGAAACGTACTTCTCAAGAAGCTGATATCTTACAGGGTTTATATGATAGAAACTTTGAAGCAGCATATACATACATGAAACTAAACCTTAATCCAAAAATGGAGCTTTTAGAATGTAACTACATTATGCAGGTAGAACAGATATTGCTATCTAAGTTATTTTGTGTTCTTGCAAGAATTCACTGCACAAGTGTGCAGAAACAGCAAAAAGAACATTAACATTAACTTCCTTGAGTCTGAGTAAAGTGGCAATAAAATTCCATTTAAAAGGAATATACCCTGGCCCGTTATGTAAAGATAACAAACATACTATATGTGGTGTGGATAGCTAGAAGGAATTGGTAATAAGATATACAGTAGAATCTTTACTTCTGGTTACCATTTTAAATATAGCTCAGCTTACCATTGACGGAAAGTTGTTGTGTCCATAGCTGTTCAGAAACATTTTTTTAACCAATTAATGGTCTTATTCCAGTTGCTCCATTATCAAAGTACCTCATAATAATTGACAGACTTGACTGTTCAGCAGAGGGCCTAAGGAATGGGCATAGCTAATTACCTAGGTACCTCTAGAAATGATGCTTCTAAATCTATGAATGGGTAAACCCTCTGAAGGTGAACTTAGGAAGTGTTGGTGCTCCAGGCCCATTGCAGACCATGGCTTCTTCTGCCATTTGAAGTTGTGCCTTCAACAAAGTTCAGATGCTCAGGACTGATCCAGAATAATGTTTTCCCTGTTATAAACATGTTTGCCATTCCAGTAATGGGTTTTCCTCTGCACTGCATCATGTAGGACCAGAGCTATTGACCACACAAAGTAAGTTTCACATCTTTTGGGAAAAGCTCCTGTTCATTCATCCTTCTGCATATTCAGTATTATTCACGTTTGTTGTACCACTCTATACAGCAAATGAAAACCTTTAAATGTTTGCAGTCAAAATACTTTTATCTTAAGGCTTTCTCTCCTTTTGGGGCACCCAGGTCCATTGTATACAACATCTCTTTTAGAATCCAACATGACAGAAAACTCCTCTAAAATGAAGAGGAAAGTTGGAAGGTGCCTGCTCAGCTCAGTTCCCCATCTAGCTTGCTTATTAGGGAAAAATTTTCTGCTTCTATTTCAACAGCTATTTTTCTTCATTTCGATTACCAAGTTCTTACCAGGGTTGCCACTGCTGCGTCAGGTGTAAGGAGGATGAATAGAGAATCTTTGTGTTATAGAATCCTTCTAGAATTTCAAGACTTGCCAAATAAGTCTCTCTTGTGTCAGGAGTTTCTGACTTCTTATTCACTTCTTTGAAGGCTCAATATAATAAGATGGCAAATCCTATTCTATTTTAAGTTTGAATGAGGGGTATTCTCTCTTTAGCCTGCTCATCCTCTTTGTTTGATGTCCTGGCTAGGTCTCAGTGGTGGCTACCACATTCCTCTTCATGGATTTAAACAGGTCTGGAGGAAAAACCTCTCGTGCTTCTCTGGCTGAGGATTATGATGATCGAAAGCTGAGCATTCCCCTGGTTCAGGGAGGAAGCTAAAACTCGTGGAAAAAGATGAAGACCTTAAAAGACTTTTGGGTTTTTACCCTTTTGGAAAGAGGTTGCTCATTCTTGTTAGGTGTCCAGTCTCTTTTCTTTTCTTTTCTTTTCTTTTCTTTTCTTTTCTTTTCTTTTCTTTTGCTCCCTTATGGGTCTTATTTCATGGGGCAGAGAGTGAGAGGGTGACTAATTGTACATCAAGTAAAACAATTACATACTTGAGAAATGGATGGGACCTTGGAGCTTTTCTCTTTTGCGGTGAATTGGAACACAGGGTTCACTGGAAGATTTGGTCTGACACCTGGAGACTACTTGATTGGTGAGGACTAGTTTAAGATAGCTGAAGGAATTTCAGTTGATTTGGAGGGGCACAGATAGCAATAAGTCATGTAGTCTCTTAGGGTGCATCTACACTTACAAATTAAGTTGACCTAAGCTTAATTTACTCTGCGTCTACACTACACTTTCCTTAAGTCGATTTAAGAAGCTGCTTAAGTTGACTTAAGGAAAAATTAAGTCGGCTTTATAAAACCTCGTTTTAAATCGACTTTTCTGCCTAAGTCGACTTTAGCCACTGTGGACATGGAGTAGCCCTAAGTCGACTTTAAGTCGACTTAGGGGGCTCCAGGGCTTCCCCACTGCCCTCCCTGCCAGGGTGGCTGGCACAGCCACAGCCCGGCATGCCCTCCCAAAGGGCAGGACAGAGCCCTGCCCACCCTGCTCCTATGCCCTGCCAGAGTCCCTGACCCCCTTTGCCCCATTGTACCAAGGTACAATGGGGCAAAGACTGAGCCCCCTTGCCACCGTGGACCTGTCCGAGGTCCACCTAGGCAGTGTGGACGCTCTAGGTCGATTTGGCAAGGTCCCCTCTAAGTTGACTTAAAATTTGAGAGTGGACATGTTAAGTTGTCTTAACAAAGTCGACTTAGCTAAGTCAACTTAAATTAACAAGTGTAGACATAGCCTTTTTTGCTTTCCCTGGCAAAGCAAAGTTTTCTAGACTTGAAGCAGTAGTACTAGAGCTTCATTGTTGGAAGGACAGCCACTTCACATTCAATCTGTACGTAAGACTGCTGAATCATTGTTAGTGCCTTGTAGAAATGTTATCTAGGGTAGTCAAACTAAGTATTATCTGGTTGTCATGAATAGCTTTTTGGACAGTGAAGTACTGCTAGACACAGCCCATTCATTCTGAACGTCAGGAACCTGAAGTAAATTGTAAACTGTATTTTTTAAAGATACTATACATACATGATTCTCACTCTTGGGTCTCATGTTTACATTGCAAGATGAAGTGGACCTCTTCTCACTGTTAAGATTGTTGATCCTGTGAGGCAAAGAGAGAGATGGACTGTGTACAAATGTCCTCCAACTGCCACTATCTCAGATTGCAGAATTACTTAGTCCCTTCTTGACCACACTCAAAGTTTCCTGCTGGAACTATGTTCCAACTTCAGAAATTGCCACATAAACTCTCTTAATCACCCTTCTTTTCCCTAGGTATCCTTTGCTTTGTTCATGTAGCTCATCATATGTATTATAAAATTAACAGCTTTGTTGGTTCACTTGTGCCTTTCAGAGTGCTATGAGTTATTTGATTTCAGGAACACCTTTTGCAGCTCTGCTTTGCAGCAACCCTTCTCACTTGTTAGCATGGAATTGGTTCTGTTCTTGTTCAACTCTTGGCATTTCAAGTTCACGTTTGTTTAGTTTCTGCATTTTGTTTAGTGTTTTGGTGCATTATGTCTGTGCTTTGGCATGTACTTTATGTATCTGTGCATTCACTAGTATCTTGCACTTCATGTTTGCATGCTTGTGTACACCTGTGTTCTTTCTGAGGTGACTTGGTGCATTGCCTCTTGTACTTTGGTTCATGTTTCCATGTATTTTTCCTTTTCAAACTGGAAGGAGTCTCAGTGTTTTCAAAGAATGTGTTGATATACCAGAAAAATATCTGTTACAGATGAGCATTATCTTTTCATCTTCTGCCATAGGTTTAAACACAATAGACTGTGTTCACAAAAGCTCTTAGGCTATGTCTACACTACAGGCTCAGTTAAGTCAATTTAACAAGGTCGACTTTAAGTCGACTTAAAGTCAACCTTGTTAGGTCGATTTAATGGAGTGTCTACACTTAAAGTCGATTTAAGTCGACCTTGTTAAGTCGACTTAACAGAGCCTTTAGTGTAGACATACCCATCCACACTAGCTTTAAGTCGACTTAATAAGGTCGACTTAGGCATTCAGTCGACCTAAAGAGGTGGAGTTATTAAGTCGACTTAAGGAAGCGCTTAAGTCGACTTAATAAGTGCTCAGTGTGGACATGGCATTCTGTAGATCAACTTAAGCATCATTAAGGTGACCTAAGGTGCAAGTGTAGACATACCCGTAGACAGTTAAATGCCACTTTAGGTGCCTATATCACAGCCAGGGCCCACTGTGATTCACAAAACCTTGACTCAGCTGCTGCTAAGCCCTGTGGGCACCTAAACTCACTCAGTGCACAGTTTTTTTGCTGTAAAAGTTCCCTAGCTGTATATGTTATTGCCTCTGAGCATGCATGCTACAGCCTCACACCTGGTGCCTGGATGCCTAAGCCCTAGTGAGGTAACACAAACTAGAGAAAGATCAGCATTTCTCTGCCTAACTTGCCTGCGGGACCTTCTCTGGTAATTGTGCTCAGACATTGTCTACCAGATCAGTCCCTATAGGTGAGTTTACATGAAATGGCCTCATGAGGACCAATGATTGTTTCATTATTTATCCACAGTGGAACAGCTTCAACAGGAGACATTAAGGGAGCCCTCTATCAGAATATTCTATAACCCAATAATTAGGGCACTTACCTCAGATGTGGCAGATCCCAGTTCAGTTATTGTCTGCTCTTTAGATGAAGGGTATACTTGAACCAGGGATCTCTTACATCTCAGATGAGTACTGTAGACCACTGAGCTAAAAGTTATAAGCCAGGCACCACCTCATTCTCATTGTTATCCTTGACTTCTTGCTATCATGTGGTAGGTGCCTAAAGCCAGGACAGGGTTTGCCACTGAGAATCCCAAGCAGAAGAGATGCCTCTCTGAACCCTCAACTTAGGTACCTGTCTCCAAGAGAAGAATGGGGCATAACATTGGCTATTTTAGGTGAGGAGCTTCAGGGCGCCTAGGTGCCAGACTCAGGCTTTGTGAATCCCATGTTTTTCTAGTTACTTAAAAGTTAGCTGGCAGAGTTAAAAATTGATCATACTATTGTTTTAACACTGGTTTTATTTATTTATTTATTTTGTTTGTTTTTGTTTTATATTTCTAGTCTATTAATCTTTTGGAGGGTTTGATTCCCTCAAAGGAAGAAGGCGGTATTTCATCTACAGCACATCTTCATAAACTGTTTGCCTTTGGACTGATGTGGAGTTTAGGTGCTCTTCTGGAGCTGGATAGTAGGGATAAACTTGAAGCCTTCATTCGAGCAAATGATAGCAAATTAGATTTACCAGAAGTCCCTAAAGAGACCAATCAAACAATGTATGAGTTTCATGTTACTGATTATGGTAAGAAAAAAACACATTGACATTCTTTGTGATGACATTTGCAAATCTAATGACATTTTGCAAATAAATAAGGTTGATTAGAAATATAAAAGTACTCCATAATTTCATATTATTTGTTCACATGTCAGAGCTTTCCCTTTCTAGTAGCACACACTAATATTATGGAATCTGAATCCAAGTCATGTGTCTAGAAGTAAGCAGTGGAGGAGTTGAGCCCTTTTTGGATTAGTACTAATTTTGGTGTCTCTTGTTTTTAATATAGTTTTCATGGATTCTTTCTTTTGAGGTTCCTTAACTCATCTACAAACCATAGATATTTTTGTGCATGTTATTTCTATATTAGATTAATTTTAATTAATCTTTCACATTTTTTTCAAATAGATTTTATTGTTTCTCCTTTCAGTTATCAAGTACATATACATTTCCCTGCTGGTGCATGTGCACCCAATGCATTCGATTCAAACACTTCTTTCCTCATGACCTGAGATGTGAGCATAAAAGAAGCACATCCACAGATTCCCTCTCAGATCCTTCTCACCCCTATGGAAAGAGTTGGAGCCTCCCATAGCATTTGTCCAATTAACCAGCATACATAGTTATAGCTAGTAGTGGTATTTAGTGTAATATATTTGGGTTAATAAATTATAATATTTAGTTAGGTACCTGGTAGGATCATTATGGAAAAATCTTCAGGTTTCCAGTAGTGTGGAATGTGCTAGGTCATTTTCCCTGCTGCAGGCAAGTGTAAGAGCTGCGTGATTTGCTTTGGTGAGAGCCATGTGAGGAATACATGAACTATTTGTACCTCCTTCCCCACTAGGAAAAAAACCCAGAGAGATTTCTGTCTCTGAGTTTATCTTGTGAAAGAAGTAATATATGCCTCATCAGAACTGAGCCTTGATAGCTAGGTGCCAGAGTCAGAGTCCATATGCACGTCTGCTTTGTCTGCTCATGTTTCAAAGAACAAATATGGTGAGAAATGTCACTCTTCACTTTCTCCATCAGCCTCCTCAAAGTACTCCAAGCATTCCATGCTTACAAGTGTTCAACATCTTGATCTTCTCCTAAGAAGATTTGAAGTAAGCCTTCCAGTACCCATTCCAGTTGCCATAAATCTAGAAATGCATTGGCTGCATCGGAGATGGCACCATTGACCTCAGCCTCTTCAGGGGCTGTTGAGACTGGTGTCTTCACCTTTACTGTGGCCCTCTTCATCATTTCAGCCTGTGTAATTTATCTCAAAATGAGATCCAGCACTGATGGATGAACACTTACTAGTTTTGGTTCCTTCTGTTCTATTGATTTTCTTGTTGGCAAGAGATCTTCTGTGTTTCCCCCTACTGGACTCTCCTTTGCTACAATCAACTCCACTTAAGGAAACTCCAGTGTCTTTTGGTGTAGTACATGGTCCTTTAGTGCAGTTTTAGTCATTGACACTGAAAACACATTCGGCACCCCTAGTGCACATAGCACCAACGGTGCACTTGCTGTCATCAGCACTGGTGGAGCAGTCAACATTGCAGGCTCCTTAGAAGACAACACCATTTCTCTGACCTATTATGCTGGCACCGATGACTTTGATGGCATTCCAATCACTTCAATCCTTGGGGTTTTTTTTGGATTCCTGGGTATCTGTCATACCCACAAATCCCAGTAGGGGATGCTGCTCCCTGTTCTGAAATAACCGACATTCTTTTTTTGGACTCTGCAAGGGAGGAATCTGTATCACATTCAAAGTCTTTTAAATTTTCTTATAGACCAGCTACCAGGATTGCCGAGCCTAAGGATCAGGACTGGTTTCCTTATAAAAAGGCTCCAGCATGGTGTCCCTTATGGTATGTGACCCAGAAAATGAGTATCTTCCATGGCCTTATTTGTCTTGGGCTGTTCCAAGCTACTGTAGACTTCCATCACAGTCATACTCTAGGAAGAAGTCTCTTCTTTCATCTATGTAGGAAACCTCTCCCCAGGATCATACCCTCTGCCTATTATACTGGACCCTGGAGAAAAGAGAATTAATAATGAAACCCATGGATGTTACCCCCCAAATGTCATCATTGTCTTTGGATGAAGCTGTCATTCCAGAGTTGACTCCCCTCCACATCCCACAGAAGACAAGGTCTTCCAAGACGTCACCAGGAGGGTGCCCACTTCTCTCGGAGTGCAGGCAGAACTTGTGCAAGAAAATCTGCACAATCTACTTGATATTTTACAGATTTCTGCCCTGGGAAGAGTTGTCTTTCCCATAAATGAGCCCTTGCTGGATCTGGTAAAACCCCTCTGGCAGATCCTTGCCTCTATTCCACCTCACATATATTCCATACCATCTCTATCCCATCTTAAGTCATACAACAAGATTTTGGTTAATTTCTTAGCAATCTGATTCCTTGGTGGTCATGGTCACTAATGAGTAATCTTGTCAATCCCATCTTAAACCACTCACAAAGACAAATTCAAGAGCCTGGACTTACATGGCCAAAACATTTATTCCATGGTTACCCTTAAAATGGAGTGACTGTCAGGCTCTCTTGTCTAAGTATTTTTTGATTTATTTCTCTGCAACTTCTAAGTTTTCTGACAAGTTTCTAAAGAAATATAAGTCACAGGAGGCAACTCATGACTCTAACATTCATTCAAGCACCTATTGATGCCTCTGGTACAATCTCACATTCGATGGCTACCATGATTTCCATGAAGCACTGTGTCTGGCTGCAGCTTTCTGACATTCCCAAGAACCTGCAAAATACAATTTAAGATTTATGCTTTGTAGGATATGAACTATTTTACAAGAAAATAAATGAGGCTAAAAACATTCTGAAAGATTTCCATGAAACGCTTTGCTCACTGGGAGTTTATATTTCATTTACAATGAAGTAACAATTCAGGCTACATCATCATTAAAGATCTTCTTTCCAGCAGTGGTCACAGGATTCATCAAAAAGAAAGTCAAGATGTCCTCAATGTTGCCCACCACCTTTGTATACAGCATGCCATTCTCATCAGACAATCACAGCCCCATGATCATCAGCAAACTAATCATATTTCCTGGGAAAATACCTCATTAGACAAACAGATGCTCAGCACAATGAAGGAGGGATATGTAACCCAATTCACCTTCCTCCCTTTTCCCAACCAATCTTCTCGTTCCTTCTCAGTATTTATTATACAGTATTATTCTGTATTATTCCAAGAAGTATAGACTTTTTGAGAATTCAGAGTGATAGAGCAAGTTCCTTATCAGCAAAGAATGAAAGGCTTCTGGTACTTTCTGGTCGTGAAGAATCTGGTGGTCTTTGCCCCATGCTAGGTGTCAAGAAGCTGAATCTTTTCATAAAGAAAATCAAGTTAAAAGATGGTCACCCTGGCTTTCATTTTCCTTTTCTTGGTGATTAGTATCCTGCCCTCAATTTTTATACTGGTGATATATTCTGACCACATGAAGAATCTTTAATTCTCCTCCGAGTAGTGCCCCCGTGGGTGCGCCACTGTAGGTGTGCGTGCCCGCACGCACCACAGATCGGCGATGTCCCTAGCTATACTTGCCAGGGTCGCGCGACCAGAGGGGACTGTCTCATGGACAGTTTCGGCGCGCACGACCCGAGCCTCCCTCAGTTCCTCTCTCACCGCTCGCAGCCATGGACGTAGTTAGGGAACTCTCCCCTCACTCGCCAAAACTTCTTCTTTCCCTTTCTTTCTTTCTTCATCCGCAAGTTGTTTTCTTTAATTATCCTTATTAATTCATCCTAAAAAAAAACAGACTGAGACAGAACAGCGCACGAACCGGGAGCCGGCAAGATGCCAGGCTCCCCGGGATTCAACCGCTGTGAATCCTGTTGGGAAGCCGTGCCCGCTTCGGACAGGCACCTGACCTGCGTTAAATGCTTGGGTGAGGAGCATAACATGGCAAAAAGCTCTCACTGTTGCAATTTGAGCACAAGAGTGAGACATGACCGTGAGCTCTGTCTCAAGCTCTTGCTCATGGAGAAGTCCCTCTGACCAGCTTCAGACCCTGGTCAGGAGAAGGTCTCGTCAGCTCCAGCGCTGACAAAGAGACATTTAACCCCGCTGCCAGGGCTTCATAAACGGAGGAAGTCCCGGACACCGTCTCCAATAAGGAGACAAATATGTGAAATGGAGGCTCAAGGTCCCTCCAACACGCCAACGAGAAGGATGGACAAGCAGCCCCGTCCACTGGACCCGGACCGTACCGGCAAGGACACCCCAGAACCGTCAGCACTGCCGAAAACACCGTCACTGATGAAAACGCCAGCGCCGAGATACTCGGAGCCAGCAACGGCACCGATGCCGGCAGCAACCCCTGGAACGGCACTGGCTCCGCAAGAAGCGGCACCGCAACAGCTGACTTTGACAGCAGCCCCGATTCATACGAACACCTCAGCACCACTCACCTCTTCTCTCCCTAATTCAGAATCGGGCCCTGCCTCCAATCTGGAACCAGCTCCACTAGCGCCTAGGAAACAAAAGGAGAAGAGAAGACACATTGACATTCAGGTCCCTCCATCTCCTCAGCCACATCTGGTCAGCCGTGCACCTTTCCCCAGACCTGACATCAGACCTCCTCATTATCCCTACGACCGAGGAGAAGACTATTATCGGCCACCTCCGCCCAATGCTGAGGGACACCGCTACAGCCATGACACACAAGACCACAGTCATTGGATGCCCCATTACCCATGGTACCCACCACCGTGGTATGGTCCACCCTATAACTACCCACCGCAATGGGACTCTTCGTCCAGATATTCAGGCATGAGTCCCAGATCAAGGTCACCTACATGTTCGACCCACTCCCAACAAGGTGACCCTTCACATGAAGTTGATGGATTTCACCAAACAGTGCAGGATTTCCCTAAAGGAAACCCCACATCTCTTCCAGATGAGACCTTGCCAGCTTCACCACCTGTATCAAATGATGACTTCAAGTAGTTTCAGGACCTTTTTCGGAGAGTGGCCGAATCACAGGAAATATGTACACAGGAGTCCAATGACTCACAACATAAACTATGGAGGATCCTGCAAACCAGACCAGCAAGTCGAATGGTTCTTCCCATGGATGAGGGAATTCTGGAACCAGCGGACAATATCTGGCAAACGCCAGCATCAATTCCCCCAACATCAAGGAGGGTAGATAAAAAATACTATATACAGGGCAAGTCGTCAGAATTTTTATTCACACCCTCCCCCCACCGAACTCCCTGGTAGTAGAAGCGGCTAATCACAGGGGCAAACAACCTTTCAATAAGTCAGCACCCCCCGACAAGGATGACAAGAGATTTGACCTCCTTGGCAAGAAGACATATACATCATCTACCCTTCTCCTGGGAATTTCTAATTACTCAGCTTTATTAGCAAACTACGACTACGACAACTATTTAAAACTTGCAGATTTCATCGAGTTCATACCAAAAGAAAAACAGATACAGTTCCACGCAATCATAAAAGAAGGCCAACTGATTTCTAGAACAGCTCTCCAGACAGCACGGGATGTCGCGGACACCTCTTCAGTAATTATGGCAACGGGCATTGTCATGCGCAGAGCCTCATGACTCCACTCAGCAGACCTACCGAAGCCCTTACAATCAACGATAGAGGACCTGCCCTTCGATCAGAAGAAACTCTTTGCAGAGAACACAGACGACATGATGCACACGTCGAAAGACTCATGTGCTACCTTACGGACATTTGATATCTACCCACAACCACCAAACAGGAAGCCATTACGATACCAACCATACACTCCACGCTACCAGTCCTACTATGAAACACAATTTCAGCATAGACAACAATACAGAAGGCAGGACTCCTTCACCTTCAGAAACCGCCAACATCCCCAGCGCAGGAGACAACTATCAAACCAACCTTCAGTGCCACAAACTGCCCCGAACAAACCCCAGTTTTGACGTTCAAGCCGAGGGCTCACAACAAACCAGTGCTTCTCAGTTACCAACCATAACTCAGTGTTACCAGTTCTGCCTCCGAAATTTCTATCCACAATGGACCATAATCACATCAGACAAATGGGTCCTACAAATCATCAAAATAGGATATACCATCCCTTTTGTGATAAAACCCATACTACATTACCCTTCCCCGTCCCTTTTCAGGGACACCTCTCACGAACCAATCTTCTACCAGGAGGCATTACACCTCCTACATCTGGGAGCCATAGAAAGGGTCCCACCAGAACACAGGAGGAATGGGATGTACTCACCGTACTTCCTCACAGAGAAAAAAACAGGTGGTTGGAGACCAATCCTAGATTTAAGGAGGCTGAACAAATTTGTCAAGCAACAAAAATTCAAAATGGTAACCCTCACACCATAGCACCATTGCTGGACAGAAACAACTGGTTTGCAGCCCTTGACCTTCAGGACGCATATTTTCATGTTACAATCCGTCCAGCACATCGAAGATACTTAAGGTTCGTCATAGGTACGCTGTTCTGCCATTTGGCCTTTCGACGGTACCCAGAGTTTTTTCCAAAATATTAGCAGTCGTCACCGCCCACCTTCGCACATGAGGAGTCACAATTTTACAATACCTCGACGATTGTCTCATAAAGTCCCCATCCAGGGAACAAACCATGTGGGAAGTTCAAACCACAATACAAGTATTCAAGAGCCTTGGTCTACAGATAAACGAGAAAAAGTCCACCTTTATACCCACCCAAACCATATAATTCATTGGCGCCCGCATAGATTCAACACTAGGGAAGGCCTTCTTGCCACAACAGAGGGCTCAGAACACAGAGAACCTAGTGAAAACTTTACAAACAGAACCGACCACAACAATCCTAGAATGCATTCAGCTGTTAGGCCACATGGCCCCAAAAACAGCCGTTGTCCAACAGGCATGTCTGCATATGAGACCTCTCGAAATGTATATCTGGAGATTATACAAACCACACAAGGACAACTCCAATCGGCAAATATCTCTGCCTTTGCAGATCAAACAATCATTACAATGGTGGATAACACCACACAACCTCTGCAGGGGCATACCGTTTATACAACCCCCAACAATCCTAATGTGCACAGATGCCTCCCTTTTGGGATGGGGAGCGCACATACCAACCCTAAACCTCATCACACAAGGAAGATGGACCAAGCAAGAATCCTTCCTACACATAAACTTACTGGAGCTTCATGCAGTTCGCAATGCATGTGCCCAATTCCAGGACCAGCTGATGCACAAACATACAAAAATCATTCCAAAGGGGTAGCCGTGTTAGTCTATTGTAGAAAGACAACAGAGTCCTGTGGCACTTTCGAAGTGGGATTTTCTCCCACGAAAGCTCATGCGATAAATAAATCTGTTAGTCTTTAAAAGTGCCACAGGACTCTGTTGTCTTTATACAAAAATCATGACAGACAACACAGCTTGTATGTTTTATGTCAACAGACAGGGAGGAGCCAGATCAAACTCCCTGTGTGCAGAGGCCACGAAACTATGTTACTGGTGCATCAAAAACAATATAACCATTTCAGCTACATACTTACCCGGAACCCTAAACACAACAGCGGACCCTCTCAGCAGATGCTTCACCGATGCCCACGAGAGGAAGATCCATACTCCCATCATCAACGAAATTTTCCCAAGTTATGGGGTCACCCCTCAATAGATCTTTTTGCTACCTACCAAAACAGCAAGTGCCACATATACTGTTCACGAGCCGGTATCGGGAAAAACTCCAAAGGGGACGCATTTCTTATCCCTTGGACCCGCATTTACGCGTACGCATTCCCACCAATTCCGCTGATTTTCAAGACCTTACTCAAAGTGAAGCTGGACCAAACCAAAATGATTCTCATTGCCCCTGCATGGCCCAGACAGCCATCGTACTCTCTACTAATACAAATGCTGTGCACAATTCCAATTCCCCTAACTCTTCATCCAACACTGTTGTCCCAAGATGAAGGGAGAGTCTTACACCCAAATCCCGGACACCTGAACCTGAAGGCTTGAAGAGTATTTGGTTCCAAGGCCAAGAGCTACTCTGCTCCGACTCAGTCAGACACATCCTATTAAATAGCAGGAAACCATCTACCCGCAGGAGTTACCTGCTCAAATGGGACAGATTCTCCAGGTGGTGCACTGCGTCACAAAACTCTCCATACTCAGCACCTGTCCAAGTCATACTAGACTATCTCCTACATTTGAAACAAACGGGACTGGCACTCAACTCAATAAAAGTGCACGTAGCAGCCATTGCCACGTTCCATAATCACATACAAGACACTTCAGTATTCTCTCACCCCATCATTAAGAGATTCTTGGCGGGAATCAAAAACCTATACCCGGAGATCTGCCCCCCCATTCCAGCATGGGACCTCCCTCTGGTCTTAAGGTCCCTTACAAAACCATTGTTTGAATCCCTAATGCATCACTGGGCCATCTGACAATGAAAGTGGTCTTCCTAGTAGCGATCACCTCCGCCAGACAAGTGAGCGAAATAGCAGCATTAATGGCAGACCCCTCGTATACAATTTTTCATAAAGATAAAGTCTGCCTGTGACCCCACCCAAGGTTCTTACCAAAGAGATCCTCACCCTTCCATAACAATCAAACCATACACTTACCTGTATTCTGTCCAAAACCTCACTCGAGCTTAGAAGATACCGTCCTTCACACCCTTGACATCCGTCGTGCACTGGCATTTTACCTGGAAAGAACAAAAACATTTAGAAATACAAATAGACTCTTTGTCTCCGTAGCAGAAAGAAATAAGGGCTCACCTATCTCTAAGCGTAGAATCTCAACAATAATTGTCAATTGCATAAGGACCTGCTACCAACTTTCGGGAGCACCCTTACCACAACATATCACAGCTCACTCCACAAGGGCAGTGTCTACAAACACAGCCTTCCTTCAAAATGTCCCAATAGACGAGATATGTAAGGCGGCCATTTGGTCATTGCCCCATATCTTTATAAAGCATTACTCTATTGACACAGCAACAAAACAGGATGCTTCAGTAGGCATATCAGTTTTCTCCTCTATACAAATTACCTCCTCAGTAGGCCCTCCATCCAACTAGGGCACAGCTAGGAAAGTCACCTACAGAGGAGCACCCACGGGGACACTACTCGGAGGAGAAAGGAAGGTTGCTCACCTTGGTGTAGTAACTGGAGTTCTCCGAGATGTGTGTCCCCATGGGTGCTCCACTACCCTCCCTCTTTCCCTCTTCCTTGGGCAAAATTCTCTCGCTCGCGGTTAGAGAGGGAACCGAGGGAGGCTCGGGTCGCGCGACCGTTGCAGGGCGCCAAAACTGTCAGTGAGACAGTCCCCTCCGGTCGCACGACCCTCGCGAGTATAGCCAGGGACATGGCCGATCCGTGGTGCGTGTGGGCGTGGGGGAGCACCCACGGGGACACACATCCCGGAGAACTCCAGTTACTACACCAAGGTGAGCAACCTTCCTTTCACAGCAGGCAATGACTGTTACCAGTACACACTATTACCTTCAAACTGTCATCAACACCAAGGATCTTCATCAATTGCATTTGATTGCTCCACCCTTGAAGCCCCAAAGAGAGTGGTTATCAGACCCATAAGCTTTTGAGAAGGTCTGTGACTTTCTGTAAATCAAAGATCCTCTTGATGGCAGCCATTAACACTTTCCATCATAAAAATATTAAAGGAAATCTGAACATGAGGGCTGATTGGTTAAGCAAACAAACAATAGATCTGTTGGAATAGTCCCTCAGCTAGAAGGTATTCTGTCTGATCTTAGACCAGTTGGGCTATGTGAGGCTCTGTCTATTGGCAACAGATAGAAATAACAAAAACCCAACTCCAACTGTGAACTCCCTTCCCAACAGTCTACAAGTCACATTTCAAAATATAGCATTTTAAAATTTATTCTCTTCTCTTATCATAACTTCAAGTTGCTAAACCAAGAAGGATTTGGTGTAGTTTACCATCTCCTTTTGCTTTGTGACAGGGAAGTTCAATAAGTTTAAGCCTTCCTACACACCTTGCATTTTCTTGTCCTCTTGGTAAGATGCAAGGAAGAGAAGAGCTTCTTTTTGAGTCTGACTGCCTCACTACCCAGACAGCTTCTTCTGCTGCTGAGCCATCCATTGTTGAGCTGTCTTTGGGTCCACTGCAGAGAGGACAAAACACAGTATTTTGACTAGTGAAGCTACTAAATACAGAGAAAAAATTATTAGCTGCTATCTTTTCCATTTATTGCTCTTTTTAGGTGACTGGGAACACTGGAATAAAAGAGTTCAGGAATATGTTTATCCAACTGATAATGTCCCAGACTATGCATCTATTCTGGTTCCAAATGTAGACAATGTCAGAACTCAGTTTTTGATAGAAACAATTGCAAAACAGCACAAAGTAAGTACACTATTTCTTTCGTAATTGCAAAGTAAATGTACCAAATAATGTAAAAGGGTTCCTGGCATAAAACATGTATATGATAATGCTTCTTTATATTCTCTGTCTACTCAGACAAGGTAAGGTCGCACATTTATTTCCTTTTTTTATATTATTTATTTTCATTTTCTAAAAATTTGCCCCTCATAGGTGTCCGGAAGTCTACATAAAACACTTAAAATAAAGCTCATTATTAAGAAGATCAATAGAATTAGTCAAATACACACAAAAAATCTTAAATATAATCCAAATACCCCTTACTTTTTTCTTTTCAGATAGAAGACTGGGTGATATATTTACATAATTTCTTGAGTATCAACAAACTAATGCACTCTTAAAGAAATTGGGAAAGTGGATATCAGAGTCAAGGACCATCTGCTAAAACCACCCTGTCACCAGCTTTGGTTGAGGTTCTTTCAATAGGAAAGCAATAGCTGATCCCAACTGGTGTGAAAGTACAAATGGAGAGAATGTTTCTGTAGTCATAATTTAAACCATAAAAAACTTTCAAGAGCAAAATCAACATTTTGAACTACACATGGAAATGAATAGCAACTCTCTGGAGTAGTGATGGGTTATTTAATTTCAATATATAAAATACACATATCATACACTCTCAGGGTGTGCAAATATATATAATTACATACATGTACATACAACTCTTAACAAAATGATAAACCAGAAATTGAACCAATTAATTGTGATGGCATGTACACCCCACATCAGCTCTGAAAATGTTAAAGAAGCTGAGAATGGGGCAATTAGAGTATTAGGTCACACAAGTGTCTTAGGCTGATGAAACAACCCCTGATTGGAAGACAAAGATCAGTTGAGTAGGTGTGGGCTGAGCTAACATAAAACCTGGAAGCTGGCAACATAAATAGGGAACGGTTTGAAAGTCTGCAGCCATCTTCTGAGCACTAGAGAGGGAAGGATGGAACCAAGCAAAAGAGTAGAACCTCTGGGAGCACAGCCCTGAGGGAAGAATGAAGGATAGTGAAAAGAAGCCTGTGTGAGGTGAGTAGGAAGCAGCTCAGGGTGAGAGCAACAAACATGGAAACTGAGCAGATCTTGACTATGAGTTGTAGGGTCTCTGGGCTGGAACCTGGAGTAGTGGGCAGGCGTGGGTTCCCCTACCAGCCATTGACAGAGTACCTGGACAGCAGGACAGTGCCTGGACACAGGGTCCAGTGAGACTCTACATCAGATCTATACCCTGAAAGGGGAAATACCATAGTGTTTCCATCATAGTAGTGACTGGAGTGTTGAGTCATGAAGAAGCACTGTAGCTCCTGGTGTGAGATGGGGGCCACAGAGTGAGAGAGAGAGAACAATGGGGGATGAGACTGTAAATGGAGGTTTCAGACCTGGATTAGATTTAATCCCCAGAATAGCCAGGAAGATGCGATACCACTGGAGATAACTGAAGACACAGTGACAGCCATTTAAAATTCTTAAAATCTCAATCCGAAAAGGACTTCACACCTGTTCAACCTATCCCTTAGCCAAAAGTCTGAATAAATAGGTTAAATTAGGAAAGCCCACGACAAAGTATAGAGCTTGTCTAAGCAAGCAAAAAATATTACAGAATTCAGTAGCTGATGTAAATCATGAATTATCCCAAAGTTGATTGCAGTAGGTGTCTCCCTTCCTAAAAGGAGGAAGGAGTGTCTTGTGGTCAGGGCTGGATTAACTGGCCTGGGGGCCTTCCCCCCCCAACTGCGGAGGCCCCCTGCCTGCCCCCCGACCATGGGGAGCCTCTGTCGCTTGGGGGGACCCTGAGGCCTGAGGACACTTCTGCCCTGTTCCCGCTCTGGCCAGTTGGCCGGGGGATTGGGACTAAGGGGTCGGGCTGGCTGTCGCGTGGCATGGGGCCCGCCAACACAGACGCGTGGCAGCAGCAGTGGCAGCGTGGGCAGCCTCACTGTGGCTGGCCAGCCGCCCTGGGGCAGAGCAAATGGGCTGGCCCACCCCGCTCTGCCCCCAGGGGCAGGCCAACTGGCCTGGGGCGCAAAGGAGCACAGAGTCTGGCCTCCTCCTCCCCCCTATCCCCTCAGCACTAATAGGAGCACTCCTGCCCCGCCACCACTGAGCCGGGCAGGGACAGATCATTACAGGGGTTTTAGGGGCTTGTGCCCAGGGCCCCCTTTTTGGCCGGGGCCCAGGGCTTAAGCCCCTGTGTTAAGCCCCAGAGTAAAGCCCCTGCGTTAATCTGGCCCTGCTTGTGGTTAAAGCAGTGGACTGTGACTGAGCAGATAGGGCTAGAATTCTTGACTCTGCCACAATATTTCCATATAGCCCTAGGCAACTCATTTAACCTCTCTGTGCCTAATTTCCCCATATGCAAAATGAGAAAAATCTTTCCTTTCTCTCATTTTTGTTTGTTGTGTCTATTACTTTGAAAGCTCTTCAAGAGACTCTTTCTTCCCATGTATTTGTACAGTGTTAAAAACAGTAGAGCCCCCACCTCTAAGCATGACTGTAATACAAATAATAGACAATAACGATGAGCCCTTCAGAAGGGGATTTGTACAGCCCAGCATCTCCCACTATTCTGTGATGCATAGATTATCCCTCCTGTCTGTGATTTCAGAAAGCATTTTAGCATGGCAGCATGTTCCTGGGCTTAGTCTTCCCCCCCATCTCAGGCAGCCCAACAGATCTTCTGCCTCCACAGCAAGAGGCAGTGGTGGTTTTCTTTACTTGCAAACTTTTTTGCAAACTTTGATTTTATTATGTTTTTAGGCATTAGGGACCAACTTAAAATTGCTCTTCTTCCTCTTCCTCTTCCTTCTTTTGTTCAGGTAATTAGCAGCATGAGGTCAGCCACCTGGATTCACTGCTGTAGCACCTTCCTTACATGTACCAGCCTAAACCAAAACAGTAGTGTAAATGTCAGGTAGTTTTTGCAGGCTCTTTAAGGGGTGAATTTTGCCCTCCCTGACTCAGTCAGCTCATTTTTCTCAGTGTGAAGGCATGGGGCCCAGAACTGGATGGGTATGTTGGGTCATGCCCTCCCCTGTGAAGCAGCAAGTCCAACACAAAAATTTTTGAGAGATTTTGAGGCTTCCCTGTTTTCTCTTGGAGAAATCCTGCCCATTACCTGCTTTTTCAGTACTAAGATGTCTGGCTGGATGACCTAAAGACCCTGGATGACAAGGACCACCCTGATTTCAAGTCTATCCTTAGAAAATATTTTTGTCAGCTGCTTTAGTCTCAGATACCTCATTAGATCCAATGAGGTTTTCAGCCTGGGTCAGGGAATCCAAGCTCAGTAGCCAGGTGCCACACCTGTTTACATGTATAGGTTGTGGATGCCCACTCCAAATAAATAAATGACAACAAAAGTCCAAGTCACACAGAATTAGGGGTGATGTTGCTAGCAGAAAGGAAATTATTACGTACAAAATTTCCATTCAAGTAGGATATTAGAAACTGCTTTGACTAATCCAGTGCTGTCCTTCCCTTAGTCATTTCTTGGAGATTGAACAGCCCACTTTAAGAAGGCTTTTGCAGCAATTATGTCAGAAAACATGGGATAAATTGAGACTACTGGGTAAAGTATGTAGAATATTCTCTAGTATCCTTTTCAAATCACTCCTTCCCTCTAACATCCGAACTTCAGTAATTAATTTGTGTTAGGGAAACTGGAAGGTATAGAGACCTAATAGTTTGTGAATAAACACAGTAATGCAGAAAACCTACCAGCATAATTACATTAATAAATCAATACAATAGTTTATTATTTTAAAATATCCTTTGCTTTAAAATAATTTTCAATATAATAAGTTATTTAATTAGCAGTTTTGACAATATGTGTCTTTAACAATTTTTATTACAGGCAATTTTGCTCACAGGAGAACAGGGAACTGCAAAGACTGTAATGATTAAAAGTTATTTAAAAAAATATGATCCCGAAGAACATTTGTCAAAATGTTTAAACTTTTCCTCTGCCACAGAACCATTTATGTTTCAGGTAAAATCATAGATCTTAATCAGTACTACTGAATTTTTTGCTTGTATGAATATTTAAAATGTACTGAAAAATGTTGATGATAAAGGCTGGGGATTTCAAAATCTCCTATATGATTTAGGAACATAAGTCCCATTGACTTATGCCGTAGGAATTATTTTGAGGAAGGTCTATGGCCTGAGTTATATAGGAGGTCAGACCATGAGATCACAATAAGCCCTTCTGTCCTTGGTTGGAATCTATGAAAGTCAGTGGATCTTATTCTCCTAAATCACTTACATTTTAGACAGTTCCACAGCAAATCACTTTTACAAATTAATAAATACAGTAAATAGTTAATTCTGCTGCACAGATTTGACCATTCTTCATGAATTGGCTGTGCTTCTTCACTGTCCCTCACCTCAGATCTCTAGAAAATGCTGACATCTAGGTGCCTAGAGCTTTGTATCACATTATTTAAATAAAAAAGAAATGTAAAAATATATACAACCCCTTCCTGGGGAAAAAAACCAGACATGTATACCCCTTTTTCCCTAGAACAAGTATGCAGTGACTCATAAAAATTAATCTGGTAGCATAAGGTGAGGGTACTTAGTCCTGAATCCGCCGGCAATAATTCCAGAATACCTTTGGCTATGTCTACACTTGCACTTTTAAGTCGACTTAGTGTGTCTACACTTAAAATTAAAGTCGACTTAAGGGGGAACTTACAAAGTCGACCTAGAGCATCCACACTGGATGCTCTAGGTCGACTTTGTGGGGCTAGAGGGACCTTTGGGCAGGTCCACGGTGGCGGGGGGCACCCTTTGTGTGCAATGGGCCAAAGGGGGACAGGGACCCTGGCAGGGCATGT
>ML685848.1:7016097-7037908 GCA_007922175.1 Pelusios castaneus | reverse complement strand
CAGAACCGGCCCCAGGACTGACCCCTGGGGTACTCCACTTGTTATCGGTTGCCAACTAGACATCGAGCCATTGATTCCTACTCGCTGAGCCCATTGATCTAGCCAGTTTTCTATCCACCTTACAGTCCACTCGTCCAATTCATACTTCCTTAACTTGCCGATGAGAATGCTGTGGGAAACTATTAAAAGCCTTGCTAACATTGAGGTATACCATGTCAACGGCTCTTCCCGCATCCACAAATTCAGTAATCTCATCATAGAAGGAAATCAGGTTGGTCAGGCACGATTTGTCCTTGGTGAATCCACGATTTGTCCTTCATTGACTGTTCCTGATCACTCTATTTTCCTCCAAGTGTTTCAGGATGGATTCTTTGAGGACCTGCTCCATGATTTTCCCAGGGATTGAGGTGAGGCTGACTGGTCTGTAGTTCCCCAGATCCTCCTTTTTCCCTTTCTTGAAGATAGGTACTATCTTCCAATCCAATGCTCTTTCTCTTCTTCCCCTTCTGAATGTAGTAAGGAGGTATTCCCCATCCTCTCTCCTCATTCCAATTCATACAACCATACTAGTCAGATAGGAGCTGTCACTGTCAGCATAGAAGCCAAAGGAATCTAAGAAAGAGCACTGACCTTGGGATTTGTCCCATGGCCCTCATCCCTCACTCCTGTAATGGGTAATCTTGGACTTATTTGGCCTCAGGCAGGATCCAGCTAATGAAGATTCTTAGCTCTACAGCTCTCTCTAGAGTTAAATATTCCTTCCCTACAAAACACATATAGTTGCTCAAGAGAAACAGATGGCATGGACTCCCACTATATATCAGAAGGACCAAGACAGTGAAAAAGAACACCTGCAAATAGAGTAACACTGGACATCAGTAACCATCCCCTCTTCCTAACTAGTTGAGGCAGAGTGTCCCCTTCTTCCACTCAACCTGATAATTTGAAAATGTTTTGTTAACTTTTGCGTCAAATGGTGAGTACATTAGAAATGCCTGTGAAGATAATGTAAGGGAAATCGCATAAGCTTCTAGACCTTCCACACTTTTCTATGCCTCAAATATTGGCCATGTGAATTAATGAGGGGCTATTGGATTCAGCAAGAAATATATGACAGATCCTGGTATCTGTGATACCTGCCTCTACAAAGTCAGACAGACTCCTCAAGTTTCTTCACTTGGGTACGGTATTTTTTATGTGTACCCAGTTCCTGGATATTTGGTAGTAGCATCAGAACATGAAAGGTCAAGATAGCAAGGATCCTCAAAAATTACTGCAAAAGACAATGGTCTGAAAAAAATATTTATTTAGCAAGAAAAAATACCCAGCAAATCTGCAAATGCACATTGCAAATTGCCATGTGCTCCTAGAAACCTATGATTACCTTAATAGGGACAAAGTATCACAATTTATTAAGAAACTTCCTCAATAAAATAGGGAGGAACTGAAAACCATTGTAACTGAGAGACAGTAGGTGGCTCACATGTCACTTCACTAGCATTAGACATGTTGGATACTGCAGTACAATCAAGGCCTACGTCCACTGCCATGTTAAAGGTTTCATGGTTACAGTCTTCAGGCATACCAAAGGTGGTTGAGATAATTGCGGATTTCCTATTCAGAAGTTGTTACCAGTCCAATGCTAGCACCAATGAACACCTTCACTCTCAGAAAGAGTTGAAAGCTGTTCTCAGTTCCCTGGGAGTTTACATGCTAGCCCCTAGAAAACAGCCAGATCATAAAGCTATTCTAGATAAAGACGTATTATTACAAACCACGAAGATCATCAAAGCTGCTGAGGAAGAAACATTTCTCTGTCTCTTCCTCCGCAAATGCACATCCCACATACATCTCGCAGCAGCAAGTTTGTTGCCAATATCAAGAGCTATGCAGAGACTTTAGAGCAGCGTTCCCTTCCCTCTACCCTCTTTACCCAAGAGACATCACATGCATGTGAGGGTTCAGGTTCCCCAAGAAATCCTTGTTTTGTTAAACTGGTGGACATACACTCTCCAGGTATGCAAGTACTGTTTTCTCCTTCCTAACTACCAAGAAACTGGTGAAAACTGCCTCCACACTTGGATGGAAGTTTAGCAAGACTACTTATAAACAAGGCTTCTGGATTCTTGAAGACACTCACCTTCACATAAACTTTCTAGAACTCAGAGATATTTGTCTAGTGTGCACAACTTTTCTTCCCATTGTACATGGACTAATAGTCCAGGTAATGATGAACATCACAACGTTTTATATCAGCTGACAAAGAGAAGCACATTAATTTCCCCCACCACCCACACTTTGCCAAGAAGCTGTTCAGTTCTGGAACAAGTGCATTCATCACTGAATCAAAAAGTTGCTCTGCGACTACCAGGCTTAAAGAGTGTCCTCATGAACCAGCTCACCAGGCAATTTGCAAATGACTGTCAAAGACTCCTACTAAGCAGCTTTGCAGGTGGGGATACCTGACAGTCGACCTGTTTGCTTCAGATTGGAACATTAAATGCCAAACATTCTATTCAAGGATAGATCTGAGTGCAGGTTTTCTGTTGGATGCTGTTCTTATTTCATGATCTCTGGGAACAACAATATGTTTACCCACCAATCCTGTTGATACTTAAGGTCCTAAGGAGGATTTAGCAATAGTGATTTTACTGGCTCCAGTTTGGTAATCTGTCAGGTCACCCTCTGATAACATTACCTGTCTTATATTTAAAGCCCATGGTTGGTAGATTTCTCAAGGGCCTTATTCATGTATTTTATGCATTCCAGGAACCTCTCCTTCAGGGACCTTAATGCAATTTTAATAGAATTAATGTGACTTCCTTTTGAGCAACTTGCTTTCTATGCAATTTATCCTTGAAAATGGCCTTTCTGTAGGTCTGTCATCAGCTCAAAGGGTAGGGGAGATTCCGGTCCTTGTGGATGGTCCCCCTGACATAATGTTCTATAAAGACAAAGTGGTCTGATGTTTATCTCTAAATTTTACCTAAAGATTGTTTTAGATTTTCATCTGAGTCAGATTATTCACTGTCCAGTTTTCTTTCCCAAGTCTCACTTCAATAAGGGGTTGCCAAATTTCACACCCTTGATGTGAGTAAGGCTCTTTCATGTAATCTTGACAGAAGACCTTCAGGAGCTCTCCCATTCTATTTGTAGCATTTACAGGTAGGCTGAAAGGTCAGACAGTATCCATTCAAAGACTATCTAAATGAATATCTAATTGGAGGGATCATGCAATGAGTTATCTAAGATAGATTAGAACCCTCTCCCCTAGGACTCAGGCAATTTCTGCAGCTTCTTTGGGAAGCACGTTAATTTCAGAAATTTTCAGAGCAGCTACAAGAAGATCAGTGCACATTTTTACCCAACAATATTCCTTAGTTGAGGCCTCAAGATCTGACACCTTCTTTGTCCTGCAACCATTATTAAAATAGGAGTCTTAGCAACCACCTTCTGATTATGAAGTCCTTGCTTACTAATCACTAGAAATGGAATCCATGTCGACAACCACTTAAAGAAGAAAAACTGGTTATTTACCTTATAGTAACGGTGGTTCTTTGTGGTGTATTGTAGCCATTGGTTCCCTGACATACTTTCCTTGTCTGTTACTTCAGAATCATATGTCACTTGAATTCTGTAATGGTAAAGGAACTGAAAGATGAGTAAGCCCCTTCCACACTTTATATACCCCGGGGGGGGGGGGGGTGCAAGGACATCTATGGCACAAACACCAACCTAATGGACATAGCTGGCCAAAAAATTCATCTCACATGCATGGGTGGCCTGTTCACCAGAAGTGGAATCCATGGAGTCAATGTATCTTGAAGGACCATAGCTACTGTGAAGTAACCAACTTTTCTTACTTAGGAAAGATTAATTATGTCTTGTAGTCATTCTGAAGTTTTATATTGCTTCTTATTTTTCAGGAATAATTGGCTGTGGATACTTTCATCCATGTAGAAAATTCAATCCTGAAATATGTGACATGATAAAGAAATTAGTTTCAGCAGGCAGAATATTGTGGCAATGGACTAAGGTAACACAGGAAATAGTAGGAATACAGGAAATAATGGAGATGTATTCACTATTTATTAATAAAATGCCTATTACCATAAATTAGGCACTTACTACAAAATCTTAAAAACATATTGGGTGCGTCTACACTTACAAATTAAGTTGATTTAAGGATGCTTAAGTTGACTTAACTACTCCGCATCCACACTGGGCTTTCCTTAAGTCGACTTAAGCATTTCCTTATGTCGATTTAAGGAAAAGTTAAGTCAACTTAATAACACCTAGATTTAGGTTGACTTAACGCTTAAATTGACCTTATTAGGTTGACTTAAACTAGTTTGGATGGGGATTAGGGCCTAAATCCACTTTATTAAGTTGACTTAATAAGGGCGAAAAGGGGCTATGTCTATACTTGAAAAGTTACGTCGACTTTTGTTAAGTCGACTTAATAAATTGACTTAATTATTAAGTTGACTTAATAAGGTCAACTTAACTTTTCAAGTGTAGACATAGCCATTGTGACCTTGGCTGATGGAGGGGCCACACTGAGATTGCTTAATCAATGCAGAGAAAGGAACAGGCATTCCCGAAAATGTGGTTATTTCTAGTAATTCGATTCACCAATCCAGGTACAAAATATCTTCTACAATACCTTACTGATTTCCCAGAAGTCAAAACAGCAGTTCTCTTGACATAATCCAGTCCTTTGGCTTCCACCTAGACAGCCAATTCAAATATGAGGGGGATTACTGAAAATCTTGCCCTTCATACAAAAATTCTATCATTCCCAAGTCACCGGACACTTTACCAACCAGATCAATGAATATTTCAGATATTACCCAAGTACATGATTACAGTCAATTATTACTAAAAACTAAGTTTTATTTGAAAAGAGAGAAGAGAGAGTATTGGTTGAAAGATTACCATATATACAGACAAGCGTAAAGTCCATAGGTTGGTTTAATAGTAGAGATGGTAAGCTGAGTTGCAAAAGTTCTTTTCAGGAATCATTTAATAGGTTACAAATTCCAGAGAAGTAGACACATATGTCTATTTTAGCAGAACAAAAAAGGAGTCCTATGGCACTTTTAAAGACTAACGAATTAATTTATCACAGAGGCTTTTGTGGGCACAATACCACTGCATCTGATGAACAAAATGAAAAATGTAGCATGTTAGCTGTAAATAATATGTATACAGAGAAGGATGGGTCAGAAGGTCAGTTCAAACAGTTCCAGAGGGATGGACTGCTAGCTTATCTCTGCAAAGTAAACAAACTGTTTTGATTCAAAACAGACTTATCAATTCAAGAGATCTATTCAAACTCAATGTCCAAGTATCTAGTTTGCATATGAATTACAGTTCTGCAGTTTCACTTTGGAATCTTTTTTTTTTTTTCCTTCAGTAGTGTAACTACCATGTTTTGTACAGAATGTCTGGGTAGATTGAAATGTTCCCTTACTGGTTTTTGAATGTTACCATTCTTGATGTCTGATTTCTGTCCATTTATTCTTTTGCTTAAAGTCAGTCCAGTTTGGCCAGTGTATACAGCAGGGGAGCACTGTTGGCACATGATGGCATATATCACACTGGTAGAGGAGCAGGTGAATGAGCCGTTGATGGAGTGGCTGATTTGGTTAGGTCATATGATGGTGGCACTTAAGTAGATACGTGGGCAGAGTTGGCAATGGGGTTTGTTGCAGAATACATATCTGGCTTAGTATTCCTGTTGTATGATATGTAGTTCCTGGTGAGTATTTGCTTAAGGTTGGGGTGCTGTCTGTAAGTGAAGAGCTGCCTACCTACCAAGACTTGAGAGAGTAAGGGATCATATTGTAGGATAGGCAGTAGATCCTTGATGATGTGCTGGAGAGGTTTGACTTTGGAGCTATAGGTGATGACTAGTGACATTCTATTGTTGTCCGTTAGTAGTAGACTTCTGGGAACCCATTTGGCTCTGTCAATCTGTTTCTTCACTTCCTCAGGGGGTATTGTAGTTTTAAGAATGCTTGACAGAGATCCTCAAGGTGTTTGTCTCTGTCTGAAGGATTGGATCAAATGTGGTTGTATCTTAGGGCTTGGCTGTAAACAATGGATCATGTGATGTGTCCTAAATGAAAGCTGAAGGGATGTAGGTAGGTATAGTGGTCAGTAGGTTTCTGGAATAGGATGGTGTTTATATGGCCATCATTTATTTGTACTGTAGTGTCCAGAAAGTGGATCTCCTATTGGACTGGTTCAGGCTGAGGTTAATGAGCGTGGTGGAAATTGTTGAAATCTCGGTAAAATTTCTCAAAGGCCTCCTTTCAATGGATTCAGATGGTGAAGATGTCATCAATGTAGCATAAGTAGTGGAGTGGCACTTGGAGATGAGAGCCTAACCACTACTCTGTTCCATCTTGTTGCCTAATGCTGCGAGATAGAATCCAAAATACTTTTCTGTAATATTTAGTTCTGTAAATTAGCGCTTAATAAAATAGAGTATAATATAGAGTAGTATTAGTTAGTGTAAATAGTGTAGGTAGGCACATTAATTTTTAAAAAAGGAAGAAAAAATCCTGTATGTTTCTTTGTAGTTTTAGGAAAATTTTCCCCAGTATTGGGAATTAGTCCTGGTGACTGAACCAAGGTCTTCTGGATTCAGAAATTGCCTGTCCGGTGGAACAGTTATGCCACTAAACAGCTATCACTGAGACTGAATAGGGACTTGGAATGGTTAGCATATTACAAAAAGTGTTTGCCCCTGTTCACACAGTCTCACCTTCTACTCAACTGGTGTGAATGGGCCTCATCTACCCTAATTGAATTGACTTTGCTAACACTTGTCCTCCTTCATCCTGGCATATGTATATATAAATCTATACTGTAGTTTTCACTTCATGCATCTGATGAAGTGGGTTGGAGCCCATGAAACCTTATGCCCAAAGAAATTTGTTAGTTTTTAAGGTACCACAAGACTCTTGTTGTTTTTGCTGAGTTTGAAAAATAACTGTATTTTCTGCTTTAGGTAAAGATGCTGCCCACACCATCTAAGTTCCATTATATCTTCAATCTTCGAGACCTTTCCAGAATTTGGCAAGGAATGTTAACTATAAAAGCAGAAGAATGTGAGGATATAAATATCCTTATGGCACTTTTTAAACATGAGTGCAATAGAGTAATTACTGACAGGTACAATAATCCTATAATTTTATATGTATTACAATATTTAGTTTTATTGGGAGACCATTATATTTATGGTCATATACTTTACTGTTTCTTCTGGGATGAAAATTATCAGTATAGGGCCAAATTTAAAGATGTTTTATTTTCCTGCAATCATCCTATCTTGTGCTTTTATCCTAACAAATATCAACTTAGGTCTAAATGGGCTAGGTCAATACTTGGGCACAAGACACACCAAAGGACATATTCTAATCTGGATCTCTTTGCAGGCCTCTTCTTGACATCAGGGGGAAAGCTGCTGTGACAAGAGAGTAGTATGTTGACCTGACAGATATAATAACATCAGATGCTTTCCTCTTGGGATGTGGAGCACACTTGGCTCTTGACACAGTCTAAGGCAAATAGTTCCAATAGGAATAATGCTTGGACATCAAACTGTTGGAGTTAAGAGCAGTCAGAAATGCTTGCTCTCACTTTCTTCCCCTAGTCGAAAACAAATCCTTCACAATCATGACAGACAACATAGCTTTTTGTATTGTATTAGTTATCAGGGTGAAGCATGTTCCCCCCTCACTCTGCTCTGAAGTGATGAAATTTTGAACTGTCTCATAGACAACTGGATAGTCATCTTAGCTTTTTACCCTCTGTGTATACAAAACACCATAGCAAACAACCTCAGTGAATGTTTCCCCCTAAATTACATGGGAGTTGTGCTTAAGTCTGTAACAAAATATTCTCCTTCGAGTGATTGCTCACGTCGACTCCAATTAGGTGTGCGCGTGCATCGTGCACGGCCGCCGGAAAGAATTTCCCTAGCATCCCGGAGGGTCGGCTACAGAGCCCCCTGGAGTCGCGCCTCCATGACACCCTTTATAAGGACTCGCCGACCCTCCCCTCGCCAGTTCCTTCTTACCGCAGTGACGGCTAGCCGGATCTTGGCTCTCTCGTGGTAGAGATCCGCCCTAGCATTCTACTCTTGTTCTAAATCTCATTCCAAAGTTAGTTAGTTTATTTTATTTGCTTTAGTTTTTATTATTTTTACTTAGTCATTAGTTGCTAAGCCCAGGGGCCGGGGCATGCCTCGAGTCCCAGGCTTCAAACAGTGTGTGGAGTGCAACAAACCCATGCCCAGGAGCGATCCGCACTCCACGTGCCTGAAGTGTCTGGGAGAAAAGCACTTGGGGGAGAAGTGCAAAATCTGTAAGTCGTTCCGGCCCAGAACGCAAAAAGATCGATCCCAGAGACTGAAAGTACTCCTCATGGAGGCGGCACTTAGACCCTCCCCCAGCACCCCGACGTCTACCGCGGTCTCAATGCCATCAAAGAGTTCCCCGGCACCGGGGCCTTCGGGGCAGTGCAAGGACAAGGGAGATAGGCACCGAGTAACATCGGTGCCGAAACCGGGCTCCCGGCACCGGTCAACCTCGCCGGTACCGAGGAAGAGGCACCGAGTGGACAGAGGCCAGTCGCCGCCTTCCAAGGATGGCGCGAGGGGTAAGGACACGGTGCGACCCATGCTGGGCCACGTAGTTGCCACCCCGAGGACGCCCAGGCCGTCGACTCCACCCCGGGACACGGGGCTGTCGAGTCCGGCACCGGAGGCCTCTCCTGGATGGGAGTTAGTGGAGGACGTGGAGATTACGAGGTCTCCATCCACACCTGAGACATTTCAGGCTGCAAGGGAGCTCATAGAGAGCACGGTACCGCACCGTAGCGACTCCGGCTCCACGACTGCCACCCCGGCACCGGGCAAGCCTCGTCAGTCAAGAGGCAAGCCCACGCCGATGCCTGCCCATCACTCCCCCCGGCACCGCTCCCCGACACCGAGATCCACGGCACCACCATGGTCCCCAAGGAGCGAGTCGCCATTGGAGTCTGAAGCGGGGTCGATCACTTCCGGACGAAGCCATTCGCGTTCGTCATCCCGGCACCGCAGAGAAGCGTTCCCGGCACCGTGGGGCCCGGCATGGCAGAACCCCAGCAATTGGCCCTTCTGGACACCATGGGCCTACCACCAGTCTAGAGGGGGTCAGTCATCTCGCTCCCTCTCCACGGCACGGACCTTCTCCAGACCACGCAGTCGGTCCAAAACAGTCTCCCATCCGGACACGGCACCGGAAGGGGATCGGCACCCACCGCGCAGTGCGGCACCGCAGGGTGCCAGCGCCGAGCCCCCGCCTGAGAACATCGGCACCGCAGCTGGTGCCTCGACACCGCGGGAAACCCTTGATGAGGAGGAACCCTCTCTCATCAAAGGATCCTCATCTTCATCACCAGACGAGGTGGTGGCCGGGTCAACCCCAGCCCCCCCATCGGAGGACGGTAGAGCGCACCAAGACCTCCTCAGGAGGGTAGCCCTCAACCTGGGCATCCAGGCTCAGGAGGTCGTTGAGGATACCCAGGACCCAATGACGGACATCTTGACCTCCTCGGGTCCCTTGAGGGTGGCTCTGCCATTGATAAAAACTATAGATAGGACTATGAAGTCGATCTGGCAGACTCCCTCTTCCGCGTCGCCCACCCCCAAGAGGGTAGAGCAGAAATACTTTGTACCGCCTAGGGGATATGAGTATCTATACACTCACCCTACTCCCGGGTCCCTAGTCGTCGCGGCTGCTAATGACAAGGAAAGGCAGGGGGCCCAGGCACCAACGCCGAAGGCCAAGGATGGTAAGAGGCTGGACATAAATGGCCGGAAGGTGTACTCTACGGGGGCCTACAACTAAGGGTGGCAAACCAGCAGGCCATCCTGAGTAGGTACACTTTTAACTCTTGGAGCTCGGTGGAAAAATATGCGAACGCATTACCGCCGGACTCTAAAAAGGAATTCGCGGCGTTAACAAATGAGGGTAAAGAGGTGGCAAAAGCCTCCCTCCAGTCAGCTTTGGATGCAGCAGATGCAGCTGCCCGGGTGACGGCCTCGGGGATCTCCATGCGACGTAGGTCCTGGCTGCAAGCATCGGGGCTCCCATATGAGGTCCAGCAGACTGTGCAGGACCTCCCTTTCGAAGGCCAGTCGCTCTTTTCCAAGCAAACAGACCCGAAGCTCCATAGCCTCAAAGACTCTAGAGCAACTCTAAAATCTTTGGGGATGCATACCCCTTCTACACAAAGGCGCCACTTTAAGCCCCAGCCACCACCATGCCCCTACCTACAACACCAAAGACAGGACTCGGGCCGTAGGAGGCGCAGGAACAACAATGGTGGAAACAACAGGAAGAGGTCATACCCCCCTTCGGGAAAGAATGATGGCCCCCCGGGCAAGTCTCAGGGCCCAAAACAGGGCTTTTGAAGGACCGCCCGAGGATGGAGTACCAGTCCACAAGGATCCAACCCCTATGTTTCAAAACCGCTTATCCCATTTCTGCCAGGCATGGGCCTATATTACAACGGACAAATGGGTCCGGCGCACGGTAGAGGCGGGATATTCTATCCAATTCCACTCTACCCCCTACCCCCGCCCTCCCAAATCCCCGTCCCTCTTCAGGGACCCCTCTCATGAACACCTCCTTCGCAAGGAGGTCCAACAGCTTCTAGACCTAGGAGCAGTCGAAGAGGTCCCAGCAGAACTAAGGGGGAAGGGATTCTATTCAAAGTACTTTCTGATCCCGAAGGCAAAGGGAGGCCTCAGGCCAATCCTGGACCTCAGATGCCTGAACAGGTTCATAAAAAGGATCAAATTTCGCATGATCTCCCTAGCCTCGATCACCTCGTCACTGGATCCAGGGGACTGGTACGCCACCCTCGACCTCAGGGATGCGTACTTCCATATATCGATCATCCCGAGGCACAGAAAATTCCTGAGATTTGTAGTAGGAAATGAACATTTCCAGTTTACAGCACTCCCCTTTGGGCTGTCCACGGCACCCAGGGTCTTCACGAAATGCATGGCGGTGGTGGCGGCCTTCCTCAGGAAGCAGAGAGTGCATGTGTTCCCATATCTGGACGATTGGCTGGTGAAAGGGAATTCCAGCATGCAAGTGGAGGAGCACATAGACCTTATAAAACACACTTTCGACAACCTCGGTCTGTTAATAAACTTAAAGAAATCCACTCTGGTGCCAACTCAGAAAATAGACTTTATTGGAGCAATCGTGGACTCTATCACCTCCACAGTGTCCCTCTCGAAGGCATGCTTCCAAAGTATCGGCACCCTAATAGAGGATTTGTCTCACCACCCCATGACCACAGCTCGGACATGCCTAAGACTAATGGGCCATTTCGCGGCGTGTACCCAGGTTGTTCCCCATGCCAGACTACACCTAAGACCCATGCAACTCTGGCTAGCCTCAGTGTATCAACCATCCAGGGACCCACTGGACAAGGTGGTAACCATTCCACCTCACATTCTGACGTCCTTGCTGTGGTGGACAGTCAAGGATGTGGTATGTATGGGGGTACCCTTTCAGAAACTGCAACCAACCCTAACTCTGGTGACGGATGCGTCAGACCTGGGATGGGGTGCCCACCTAGGTCGCCTGAAAACTCAGGGCCTGTGGACCCAGCAGGACCTCTCCAGTCACATCAACGTAAGAGAGCTGCGAGCAGTGTTCCTAGCATGTCAGGCCTTCGAACACTACCTAAAGGGCCAGTGCGTGACGGTGAAGTCAGACAATATAGCAACGGTCTTCTACATAAACAGGCAAAGAGGGGCCCACTCCTCCCCCCATGCAGAGAAGCCCTAGCCCTCTGGCGATTCTGCATTCCCCGAGGGATCCACCTGGAAG
Organism: Pelusios castaneus; assembly: GCA_007922175.1. Taxonomy (NCBI): domain Eukaryota; kingdom Metazoa; phylum Chordata; order Testudines; family Pelomedusidae; genus Pelusios; species Pelusios castaneus. Next base: position 7,026,002 of record ML685848.1, on the reverse strand, counting down.
CTTCCTATCTTCCAGGAGCCCAGAACACCCTGGCGGACTCCTTGAGCCGGGCTATTCGGGCTCACAAATGGTCGCTACGCCAAGACATGGTCCTATCCATCTTCCAGAAGTGGGGGACTCCCCGTCTAGACCTCTTTGCTACAAGGGACAACGCCAAGTGCAGGAAATTCTGCTCTTTCCGTGGCATGAGCAAGGACTGAGTGGCGGATGCCTTCCAAATTTCATGGAACGGCGAACTCCTCTACGCATTTCCACCGTTTCCACTGATTCACTTGGTTCTGTCAAAAATAAAGAGGGACAAGTCATCATTTATAATGATTGCCCCAGCATGGCCACGCCAACACTGGTTCCCCACCCTCCTGGACCTGCTGATAGCGGCACCCATCAACCTCCCACCGTTTCCAGACTTACTTACCCAACAGAGGGGCGCAATACACCACCCGGACCTCCAGTCGCTCCACCTAATGGTGTGGAAGTTCCATGGCTGAGCCAGAAGGAGATGCAATGCTCGAGTCTAGTAAGGGAAATCCTGGCAGAAAGCAGGAAGCCCTCTACAAGGTCAACCTACCTGTCAAAATGGAAATGCTTTACCATCTGGTGCGAGGGGCGGTCATTGTCCCCCAAAGATGCCAACCTTCCGGCTATTCTCGATTACCTTCTCCACCTTAAGCATGAAGGACTATCCACATCCTCACTAAAGGTCCACTTAGCAGCCATCTCTGCCCTACATCCACTGATAGAAGGCAGCTCGGTCTTCGCAAATGCCATAGTGGGCCGTTTCCTTAAGGGGATAGCTAAAAGGCTTCCCCAGATCGTAGAACCAGTTCAACAGTGGGACATGAACCTAGTACTTCGGGCGCTCACTAAAGCCCCCTTCGAACCTCTAGCGACATGCCCCGAACTCTACCTCTCATGGAAGGTCGCATTTCTAGTGGCAGTTACATCTGCCAGGAGAGTCTCTGAGCTAAGAGCCCTCACATTGGAGCCACCGTATACGGTGTTTTTCAAGGATAAAGTCCGGCTACGACCACACCCAGCCTTCCTACCTAAGGTGGTCTCTGCCTTCCATACAAACCAGGACATCTTCCTGCCGGTGTTCTACCCAAGACCTCACACCTCGGACCGAGAGCGGACCCTACACTCACTCGACGTAAGGAGAGCCCTTGCCTTCTATGTCAAAAGGACAAAAGCCTTCAGAAAGTCCCCTCAACTGTTCGTGGCCATAGCCGACAGAATGAAGGGACGACCGGTCTCGGCACAGACAATCTCATCCTGGATTACATCATGCATAAAGACATGCTATGGGCTAGCAAACAAACCAGCCCCAAAGATCACGGCCCCTTCGACAAGGGCCCAGGCCACGTCGACAGCCTTCGCAGCTTGCGTACCGATCCAGGAAATCTGCAGAGCAGCAACCTGGTCCTCAATCCACACGTTCGCAGCCCATTACGCGATCACCCAACAAGCAGCAGAGGACGCAGCGGTCGGCAGGGCAGTGCTGAAGTCCTTAAGAAATTGACCTCCAACCCCTCCTCCGGTAAGTGCTTGGGAATCACCTAACTGGAGTCGACGTGAGCAATCACTCGAAGGAGAAAAGATGGTTACTAACCCTTTCTGTAACTGTCGTTCTTCGAGATGTGTTGCTCACGTCCACTCCAAACCCACCCACCTGCCCCTCCGTCGGATCCTTGGCAAGAAGGAACTGGCGAGGGGAGGGTCGGCGAGCTCTTATAAAGGGCGCCATGGAGGCGTGACTCCAGGGGGCTCTGTAGCTGACCCTCCGGATTGCTAGGGAAATTCTTTCCGGCGGCCGTGCACGATGCACGCGCACACCTAATTGGAGTGGACGTGAGCAACACATCTCGAAGAACGACAGTTACAGAAAGGGTTACTAACCGTCTTTTCCTATTTTAGAGATTTCCAGAAAAGGGCAGGCAGAGTAGACCAAATTAAAGTTTCTGTCCTAACTGGGTAAAAGTCAGAAAATTAAGTTATTCTATATTATAAAGATATGATGACTGTTGTACTTGTAAAACATAATGGCAATAAATTTTCAGTAATTTGTGTTTCACTAAAGCTCTCTTCACTAAACCATTTCAGTGTTTAGTTAAGTATTTTTCATTTGTTTTTAGCTAAAATGTTTTTCCATTCTTTTAAATTGTATGAATCTATGTCTTGTAGATTTGTTAATCATGAAGATGTAGCTTGGTTTGATAAAACTGTTTCTCGAGCAGTTGAGGAACATGTGGATCCAGGATTAGCAGCAGATCTCCAGGCTGAACCATATTTTGTAGATTTTTTACGGGATATGCCTGAACCAACTGGTGATGAACCTGAAGATTTTGTATTTGAAGCACCGAAAGTTTATGAAATGGTATTTTATTTTACACCTCAAAAATTGGATATTAATGGTTTTTAATTATTAAATGTCCTATATTATTGAGATCATATTGAAAATTTTGTTAAGTAAATGCACAAATTTTGGTTTAGGGAATATATTTTTAGATTTTCAAGTTACTATAAATTAATCATGTAAATACACATAATTAAAAAGCTATTTGAAATGTGGTAAGCAATCCACCTGATAGAAATATAAGCTGTTCATTTTCTTCTACTTGACCACTGTTCTTGACACATAGGGTGCATCTACATTGGCAACTTAGGTCGACGTAAGGATGCTCAGGTCGACCTACACAAAGCCGCGTCCACACTGGCTTTTATTAAGTCAGCTTCAACACTTCCTTAAGTCGACTTAATAACAGCTTAAGACGACTTAATAACATCACCTCTGAAAGTCAACTTAAAGCCAGTGTGGACGGCTATGTTCACTCTAGAGTCGACTTAACAAGGTCAACTTAAGTTGACTTAAAGTCGACCTTGTTAAATTGACTTAACAGAGTCGACTTAACTTTACAAGTGTAGACATAGCCTTATAGACATATTTCTAACCACACAGGTCCAGTGAAGCAGTTTTAAGAACTAACAGGATTGTGTACAGCTCTGTGGCCCACGGCATGCCCTTTAAGATAACACTGAAGAATATCAGTGAAATTTTAAATCCTAAAAGGTAGAGGCTCCCAAATCACTATTTTCTTTTGGAGTTGATACAAACAATTTGAGATTCTTTTTCCATGAAACACAAGATAAAGCTATTTCAGAAAGAGCAGTACTTGCTCCAGATGTTACTTCACTTGGAAAGAAAGGCAGAGAAATCATTGTCAAAGTCAGACAGGAGGTTGGTGTTTGAAGACGGAGGAGAAAGGTATCTTCTCAATCCTTGAAGCAGTCACTCCAAGACCTTCTAAATAGAAAGATATTTGGTCTCTTTTCTTCCTCAGTTTTATCTTTTTTTTTTTCCCATTTGACCATGACTTGGAGCTACTTGTGTCTGATGCATTTTTCTTGCATTACATTCAAATGTAATTTTTTTGTTGATTTTAAATACATTTTAATTGTTTATGTGGCTTATCTGTGTTTGGCAGCAAATTCTAGCTGATATTTCCCCCCCACTATAAAACATTCACTTAGTGACTTTTTGTGGCAGCTTCTGTTAGGAAATTTAAGTCAGGTTCAAACCTAAATAGGAAATATTTTCATATAAGGCTATGTTTTCAAAATGATGTGCCTGAATGTACGTGTAAAATAGGCAATTGTATACCAATTGAACATTAAAACTTTTTGATTAAGTGGCATTTAAGAGTGTAAAACCAATCATATATCTAAATGAGAGAAAAATTACAAGCAGGCCTGAAGGTTGACTGTGTATTATATACAAAAGTACATTTTGAACATAGTTAGGTACCAGAACTGCGATCTTACACTTAGACGGTGATTTTACACATTTAGAGAAATAAAGAAATAAGTTCTGTCCTGTAAAAATCCAAACTTACTGTATCTGGGGGAAATAATCCAAATCATAGATCCATTGGGAGATTCTTGGAAAACAGTAATGATAAAAGAGACCTGGGGTCTCTTACAAGAGTCTGCAAATTTACCGTATTTTTCGGACTATAAGACGCACTTTTTTCCCCCAAAAGTGAGGGGGAAATGAGGGTGCGTCTTATAGTGCGAATGCGGTCCAGCAAGCAGTGTTCCCTCTAAGCTGCGCACGGCCACAGAGTTGCCATTGCACCCCCCGCGCAGCAGTTAGGGACCACCGCGCAGCCCGGCAACCCCCGCTGCTCCCTCCAACCCCCGGGGCAGCCGCTTTGCCGCGGCACACCCGGCCTGCGCCCGACCTCTGGGCTGGCCCTCCCCGCCCCCAGGTTGGGACAGGCAGGCTCAGGCTAGGGTCAGGAGCGCGGGCCTGCCTGCCTGCCCCACGCGGCCGGGCCAGAGGGGTGGCTGTGGCAGTGGCGGGCTCCCGGGCTCCCACCCGCCATCCGCCTCCTTCCCGGGGCCGGGGCCAGGCTAATCCACGGCCTCGGCCTCCCAGCACCGGGCCGGGATCAGCCTCCGAGGCTGGGGTCTGGTCCGCCCCACCGGCGGCTTGCCAGGGCCGCGGCAGGGTCCTTCTTTCTCTTCCTTCTTTCTTCTTTTTCTTCCTTCTTTTTCTCCCTTCCTTCTCTCTTTTTTCTTTCTCCCTTTTTCTTTCCTTCTTTCTCTTCTTTGCCTTCCTTCTTTTTTTTCTTCCTCTTTCTCTTCCTTTCATTTTTCCTTCTTTGTCTTCCTTTTTCTTTCCTTTTTCTTTCTTTCTCTTCTTTCCTTCCTTTCTCTTCCCTTCCTTTTCTCTTCTTCGCCTTCCTTTCTCTTCCCTTCCTTTTCTCTTCATTTCCTTCCTCTAAAAACTGGGTGCGTCTTATGGTCAGGTGCGTCTTATGGTCCGAAAAATACGGTATATGTCAAAGTGATTTTGAGCTGTATAGAAAGAGGCACCTCAAAGTAGAGGAGGAATTTATTCCTTTCTACAAGGGCTGTTGAAACTGCACCTAAAATATTGGGTTCTGGTATGGTCATATAATTATTATAAAGTTGTTGAAAAAATAAAATCAATGCAGAATAGTGCAGTATAAATGTGGGGATTGATTTATGGGGATATTAATTAATTAAAATAATATATACTGTTACTTTGGCAAACAGACTGGGATGATATGATTCTATGATATAATTGCATTTGAAGGGTGTAAACCTCAAGGAAAAAGAGGGATTCTTTTGAATCATACAAATAGGTGAAATTAAGCAAATATCTGATTCCTAACCCTTCTGTGGTTTGAGACATTTGAGTTGCACCTATCTTCCTAAAAAAGTGAGGAGTCCCATGGCTCCTTAAAGACTAACAAATGTATTTGAGCATATTTTGTGGGCTAGAACCCACTTTGTCAGATACATGAAGTGGAAACTACCTAACTAACTGAAATTTCTACTTTAGGCATCTGACAAAATGGGTTCTAGTCCACAAAAGTTTATGCCCAAACACATTTGTTAGTCTTTAAGGAGCTACAGGACTCTCTCATTTGTCTAGCTTTTAATACTGATGTTGGGGAGGCAACAAGAAATTTCTTTTCTCCTACTTTCTGTTCTCCTTTAGGGGCCAGTATTTTGGGGGCTTTGTTCTTCAGACAAGATCCCCCAACAATTTTTTTTTCTCCACATGGTCTTCCTCCGCATCATGGTGGATCTGCTCAAAGAGATCTAGTCAAAGATTAAGAGTTATCCCATCTATAACAAGACCCTCTCAGAAGCTACAAGAGGGGAATACTACCATGATTGTTCCACGCTCATGTTTGCCATTATTTCCAGCTATCAATCTGCCAGAACAGGGGGCTGAGAATGTGCATGAGTTGTTGAAGTCTCTGCATTCATCCACATAATCTGAAACCACTCCAGAGACTCCTCTGCAGGGACCAGTTAGTCCTCTTCAGCTCTGTGATTCTGCAAACTGAGCCCTTCATCTATTTTAAATTCATTGCAGACTGTTTCAACCCACAGCTGTCCAAGAATCAGGGAACTAAAAAAGTGGCTTTGAGTCACCTTTTCATCTTAGTTTCCTAAGTAGTGCAAAGTCTAAATTCAGAACAGCTGAGAATCTGTCCAAATATAAATAAGCCACAACCAAATAAATCGTGAAGAAACTAATGAGAACACCAATGTTCCAGATATGAGAACAGGTGAAAAGAGCAGGAGCTGAGGGCAGGATTCCTTGTAAAGATGCAGTTTAAGTGCTGTGTCAGAGCATGCCAGCGCATTTTGGCTCTAAATGCTGTTAACAGTTTCTGTTTACATAATGAGAAAGTTCTAAAAGAGAGAATCTGTGGATGCAACAAATTCATTGATCTCCAGTTTCTGGTAAGTAATTCAGTGAAGTTGTTTGCCAAAATGTTTGTACACATAATTTTATTCAGATAAGTGTTTTTATCTTTGTAGTTACACTAATATTCTAGGACCCATATATTAAAATTATTATTTTTCTTGCTTTTTTTCTCTCTCTTTCAGGTTCCAAGTTTTGATTTTCTGTGTGAAAAATTACAAATGTACCAGAGACAATATAATGAAGCTATTAGGGGATCATTTCTCGATTTGGTGTTTTTCAAAGATGCAATGACACATCTTGTTAAGGTTTTGTTTTTACAGCTTTTAACAATACATTTAATTTAGGCGAATAGATCTCATGCATCACATAAATAGTACTACTAAACTGAGTCTGAATTTGGAATTGTCAGGGAGGGTATAAAGGGTAGTTGCATAAAACTAAATGTTCTTAGAACAAAGCAGTGAGTGGGGCTCAAAAGGCTTTTTATAGGAGACAGTCTTTTCCAATTTGCATAGCTCTTTGGTGGATGGAGCAGGCTGCATAATCTCAAAAATTACCTTGCAAAGACCATACAAAGCTAAGTGTTAATAAAAAGATATGGAGAGTTAGATGCTCAGATGGTCTAAATTAGTCAATTCATTTACTTCAGTTCACCATGCTGCCCTCCTTTATACTTTTTCCATAATACGAATATATTTTAAATGATTTTTAATGATTTGCTATCCACAATACCACATAAACATTTTAGGCCAAATTCTCAACTGCTAAAAATTGACTCCAATGATGCCAGCTTTATCAGCTTAACCAAAAACCCTCTGGAAAAAGTTATTCATATTAGGTGAGCAGTGGATGCCACTGCTTTGGTTCTCTACACATATGCACATCATAAATGTGTCCCTTATGTCTATTTTAAGATTACAAATGGTATGGAGCTGTCAAACATAGTGTCATTACATATAATTGGGAATAAACAGCGATACCATCAACATGTTAAAATGACTACTTTGAAATATTTGCATTTGTTTTTGTTTGTGTAATGATTTTGTGTATTATTTTAAGACATACAATTGTATTTATTTGTGACCTCCAAGCGTCACAGCAGTGTAAAGGATAAACCAAATCTAATTATAATTTGTACAGACATCAATGAAATGCAGGAGTGCTGATGATATTTCTGGGCAACTTCATTATCATCATCTTGTTCATTATTATGATCCCTGTCAAGAATCTAGGGGTTACCAAAGTCTTCATTGTCTTGCCATGTACACAGATCTAAGCTGAGAAAACTGTTCCTTACAGACGCAGTTGATTGTGCAATGACCTCCAACTGATACAGACACAAAGAAGCTGAAGTACCATCTGGCCATTGAGAAATAGAGGAAATAGTTCATCATCCAAATTTTTCAATGCATGTTACAATAGTTACCCAATGTCTGGTTTACCTATATGCAAAGACATCCAAACTTTTTGTTCACCAAGATGCTCTTTTGATATGATGATCACAATTTTTCTCAGACGGTAAAGATTTGGCCGATAACTTATATTTTTATGGCTAGATTTAGTCACAAGCAAAACATCTATATCAAGAGACTTAATAATTATATATAGTTCCTTTGATGCCAAGAGAGTCAAAAGCCACATAGTCACTTATGGTATGCAGAAGCATCCTGGTGCTGTTTCCTGTTGAGTACTGTACATGTCTTGGACTTCTTCAAAACCACTACTGTTCATGGACTTTGCTACTTCACCATTGGAAAAGCCTCCAGCAAGAAAGAGTGTTTGTGTTGGGTGTGCTCCTGCACTCTTGGGTGGATTTTGAACCATATGTTCACAGAGGAATTTTACAAATGACTGCTTTTTTATGCCAGTTTTTCACTGAAGCACAGGGCATTCAGCAAACTCTTGGTATTCCTTTCATCCAGTCTTAGATTCTATCTGGTGCTGTCTTTCTACAGTTTTCAGTGTTGGAGTTGTCAGACCTCTCAAAGTCTTTGATTACAGAATTAGCTTTATCAAATCCTTTTAGGACCTGTCTCAAATGTTCAGCAGCCCATTTATCAAATGTGTGGAATTAATCTCCAGCCATCATGTGTATGAGAGTCATGTCATCTGTGATATGCTCTGTGGTTTCTTTGTTGCAAGCTCTTAGTTCATGGATTCTTTAACTTTGAGCTTCCAGCTGATGCCCAAATTTAGCTTTGTCTATGCTCACTTTCCATCAACATGGAAGAGGAACATAAACTCAGGACCTGAGGATTATGATTATCCTGTTTACAGGATTATTAATAGTTTTCATTGAAACATCATCTCTACATCTTCCTATGCACAGGAATCTGCAGAAAACAGTTTCTGTACTGATTGCTGCTGTGATTGTCTCTCTTCCTTACCAGACTTAAATTTGGTCTTCTTGGCCATGTCAGCAAATTTTTTGGTGCTGTATTTCTTGATTGATCCAAAGAAGCTACAAGTTCTATCAGAATCAAGTGCACCTTTCACAAATCTCTGTATTTGTTCTTAAACATCAGCTATTTTCAGTACAGACCCTTGTATGTCTAAATTTACATGCAATCCAAATCCAGTAGATATGTTGATAAGCACCTCTGGATATGATTCAGGGTCAAATGGGTTTGTCATATTGTTGATAACATGGTTGTCAAGAGTTGTAACACGCTCTTTATCCCTCTTCAGTGCAGAGGCTAGGACTTATTTGTGGACTTTGTCGTCAGTGCTTCTTGTTAAGCCATTTATTTCTCTTACTGTGTTTGCATATTCATTCAGGACATATCTTGTGATTGTCCATCTGGCAAGGGCAGACTTCTTTCTTGTCAATCCAACCATCCCTTTACTGTCCTTTGAGTCTTTATGACAATTTTCTGTGTTCTCAAGTCTCTCCAAATTCCACTGAAAAAACCCAGGAGTCTGATGCACAGCAAATTCGCCAGATTCAAAAGCACTGTGTATGTTTTCAGAGAGATTTAGCATATTAGGAATGTAGACTGATATCTATGTGGGCCTGTTTCCTGTAAAAGATATTGAAGAGTGGCACACTGTGTGAGGCCTTGTACACACTACAAAGTTATTGCGCGATAAAGCCCTTTATTGCGCAATAACAAGCAGAGCGTACACACACAAAAGTCTCTTATTGCGCGGCAAGAGCCCTCTTGCTGCGCAATATGTAAACCACCAAAACGAGCGTGGTAAGGCTTATCACGGAACAGTTGTTCCGTGATAGCTGCTGTGTGTACGCTTTTCGCGCAATAGGCAGCCTCCGGAAATGTCCCACAGTGCCCAACCGGGCCACTCTGGGACATTGGAGCTGTCAAATGTCAATTTCACTGCTCCAGCTGAGCAGTGAAATTGACATCGGGATCGGGTGGGGGCAGAAGCTCCGCCGGAGCTTCTGCCCTCACCCGAACCCCTGGACTGTGCTGGGGGGCTGGCTGGGGTTCGAGCCAGCCCCCGAGCTCAGCCCAGGGATTCGGGTGTCAGCAGGCACCGCGGCGCTTAACCGCTGCGGCGCCTGCTCACACCCGAACCAGCTGGGGGATCGGGTGGCGGCAGCTCTGGCGGAGCGTCTGCCGCCACCCGAACCCCCGGACTGTGCTGGGGGAGCCGGCTCCAATTTGAGCCGGCTACCTCCAGCACAGCCCCCGGG
>ML685848.1:6958286-7015997 GCA_007922175.1 Pelusios castaneus | reverse complement strand
CAGCACAAGCCGCGCTGAGAGCCGAGCCCGGGGGCTGTGCTGGGGGTAGCCGGCTCGAATTGGAGTCGGCTCCCCCAGCACAGTCCAGGGGTTCGGATGACAGCGGGGGCTGGCAACGCAGCCCCCCCGGCCACCGGAATCCCTGCAGCTGGGCTAGAGGGCTCGCTGCGGGCAGTGCATGGTGGGACAGGTGCCCACCATGCACTGCTCTTCTTTCACAAAGGAGCATTCTGCTCCTTCGCGAAAGAAGCTGCAGTGTGTACGCGATTAAGCGCTATAGTTATAGCGCTTACCTTGTCCCGCAATAAAAGTTATTGCGGGACAAGACTGTAGTGTGTACATAGCCTGAGTAAATAAAGTTTCCAATCATCCTCTCACTCTGAGGAAATAATATCTACATAACCTAGAGAAAATGATCCCAGGAGACTGGTTTTACCCCTATATCTGAAATTCCTCCTGCAGTGGTAGCATATGCTGAATTGCAGCATCATTAAGGTCTGTAATGATACGTTGTAACAATCCAGTGTCTTCAGACTCAGATATCTTTTGAGTGTCAGCCACCCTTTTCCAGACAAATGCTGGAACTACTTGGGTAATTTCTTCCTGCTCACACCATGTAACAAATGAATAAAGTTTCAGAGCATTCAGGACTTCATATGCTGGAGTCAAACCACACAGATCATGGTTGAATTGCTTACCAGAAAGCATTTGATCATTAATACAAGCTTCATACACATTAAAATTAATACAGTCTAGCAATTTGGTGTCTCCCCAAAATTTCCTGCTATATGTGATAAAACACTTTTGCCATTTTTATTTAATGAGTACTTTGATTGAAGCTGTATATTATCATCTCTAAAACTAATACTGACATACATAAATTAAAAAAAACTATTTTCTAAAATATTTCAAATTCTATTACCTTATGCATAGGCAGTCACAAATTAAAACCTCTTATCAGGCAGACTAGAGACTACAATGCATGTACAAAGGCTTACAAATGGATAAGCATTACATTTGGAGTTCCTGGATATTTATTTTTATCTGTTATGGGGTACAAACCTTATGCATGCAATTTACTGCTACTAGTGCACAACCTTAACTGTGAGACTTATCTGGTGAGCAAATTTCAATTCGAAATATAGAAAATTATTGCAATCACTTTTAAGTTACTTTGACAATTAAGAATATGTGATGTGAAAAGCTTACATTAGTATATTGCAAAATGTTGATATATGCCATTTTTGCCGCATGCTAACCAGTTCTTTCTTCTGAAAGAAATACTTGCCCATGCAAATCTAATAAAATTTTAATACATTGTCCTTCGTTAGTTTTGACAAATAAACACTAAGGTTTTGAAATTAACTTCAAACAGTACAAACTCTAGTTATGATCATGTTGAAGTATTTCTGTAACTGAAAAAAAAAGACACTTCATTGTGGGTACTATTGTTCCGGCTTGTCTACAGGTTACAGTACCTCATGGCAGCTCCACATTACACTTTATCTAAATATATGTAATATAAACTTTCAAATAATATATGATGTGGGTCTGTGTAGAATGGATGCATTAAACCACAAAAATATGGCTCTTTATAGATAGGGTGTAATTGTTAAAGCTCACAACTTGATCAAAGGAAAACCAGTTTTCACCATAGCACTGAAGGGTGCTTCTTTTCAATGAGAGGGATTTCCATGCTATATTTTAATTTGTCTGTCTCTTAATCAAAGGGTGTTTTTAGAAAAAGAATGCAAACATTTTTAATAAGGGTAAAAGTGGGGGTTTTTTTCACTCTTCTGCTACTTAAAAATGGCTTTTGCCATTTTGCCATTTAAAGTCTCACTCACGAAGAGACAAAGCTTGGAAAATTTCCACCTTAACCTAGACTGAAACTTAAATTCTAAACATAGTTATTTTATATCCTCCATGTGATTCATGAGTTTAAAAAGATAGACTGTGTTCTTATAATGTAATTCTTTTAACTTAAAATCTCATGAATCTCTTCAGATACTATTGCTTTATTTGGAAGAGTCCTTATTTTTCTTTAAGGGAAAGATCCTATACAAAAACATACATTCTCCTTCCGATTTTTAGACTTCAAAAGTACTGTCCCAAATGAGATTTGAAATAAAACAAATATTTAACTCCACTAATCTATAATTAGTTAAACACATCACAGATTATTTGTATTTTTTTTGTATAGATTTCACGAATAATTCGGACCGCATGTGGAAATGCTTTACTTGTAGGAGTTGGTGGTTCTGGAAAACAAAGTCTTTCAAGATTGGCCTCTTTTATAGCTGGATACAGAATATTTCAGATAACTTTAACCAGGTAAGAAATGATGAAAAATGTACTGCAAGAAATGATAAAAAATGTAGAAGCTCGTGTTTTTGAGAAAACATAATTATTTTAATATTATTTTAAACACTATGTTTAAAAACAGTATACAAAAAAAATGGTTACACACTGACTCACATGCATCATTGGCTGCTCACAAGGGCTATGTCTACACTTACTAAAGTTAGTTCAAATTAGTTCATTCGAACTAACTAATTCAAACTAATTTTAGTTAGTTTGAATTAACTTAATTCGAACTAGAAAAATTTAGTTCTAACTAACATTCATGGCACTTGCTTAGTTTGAATTAGTGAATTGCATTGAGTTCAATGGGCCGGTTAGGTCGAACTAAGCAATTAGTTCGAACTAACATGGCCACATTGGTTAATTCGAACTAACTAGTTCGAATTAACACTTAGTTCGAATAGCATATTTGAATGTATTAGTTCGAATTAAGGAAACCCTTAATTCGAACTAATTAAAGCCTAGTGTAGCCATGGCTTTAGTTAGTTCGAATTAAGCTTCCTTAATTCGAACTAACTTGCCAGTGTAGACATAGCCAAGGACCCTGATTCAGCAAACCATAGCTATTCATTAAAGCTCTTAAGCACATGCTTCAGTGGTTTCCTGAATTGAGTCTAAATCTTTCAATTGACTTCATGGGGAGTTGGATCTTGCCCTAGCTTAAGTGTGGGTCTTATAGTCACAATTGCTTCTAGAATTTGTATATTAAATATAATTTGAAAAATTACAGTGGTTCTGTGTTTTATTAAGTGAATTTGTAATGTCTCTTTTTCCTCATAGATCCTATAATGTTATCAATCTGACAGATGATCTGAAACTTTTATACAGAGTCGCTGGAGCAGAAGGAAAAGGCATCACTTTCATTTTCACTGATAATGAGATAAAAGATGAGGCATTTCTGGAATATCTTAACAATCTGCTATCTTCAGGAGAGGTTAGAGCCTCAAAATGGCAGTATACTTTAGCAATACAAATTTCAATATTTGCTCTTAATACCTGATTGCCATTGCTTTTTTGTAATAATTAAGGGGATAGAAATGTTCTAAATCCCAAATATCTGAAATTTTGGGACATTTGGGGCCAAAATTGAATCTCAATATAAAATTCCAGATTTAGGTCACTACTCTTGCAACAATAATCTTTGATGCTGATAAAAGTTCAGTATTTTGTCACATTCTTTACTGCTACCTGCTCCCAGCCATGCTGCAATGTAAACTTGACTAGGAGAGACTATGAAAGCATTAGGGAGAAAAGAAGTGAGGTGGGCCTTTCAAAAGTCACTCTTACCTAAGGGTCTCCTTGTTATTTTAGGGCTTTATTCTTCCCTAACATCTGTTATCTTTAATGGAGTTGTGTAGGGTGTAAACCAGGGAAGAATTTGGCATTTAATTCATCTAAACTGTGTACAGACAAAAATAGCTAGGTACACAAGATAGATAGATATATTACAATTACAAAACATATTATAATTTAATAACATTTCTTTTTCTGTCAAATTGGTTGTATACAAAGATTTCCAATTTATTTGCTCGAGATGAGCTGGATGAAATTACACAAGGATTAATATCTGTGATGAAAAAAGAGCTGCCTCGATTTCCTCCTACATTTGATAATCTTTATGAATATTTTATAACACGATCAAAGAAGAATTTACATGTTGTTCTCTGCTTTTCTCCAGTAAGTTTTCTTTTTATAATGATCTTGTTTATTTTTATGGGTAATTCCCCTGTAAAATATGTGGTAACATTCAAGATTTATAATTTGAAGAGTCCAGTCAAATGCCAAGCAGTGAATGCAGTCTTTCACTATTTTAGGTTTTACTGAAGTCCTTGCTTGTTCCCAGAAAAATAAAAATCATTGAAGCAAGTAATAGTGGATAAAGCCTTACCTTTTAGCTGAAATTAATGTATAGCTGACTGAAGTTTTAAAACGCTAAGTAGCCTTCATCTTTAATATGAGCTTTTTTTTCCCTGGTTTTGCTAATTTTATTGAGGATATCAAGACAATTATAAAGAATAGGATGCAGATATAGGGTAAAAACTCCTGTATGATGTTATAAGAGTAAAACAAAATTAGAAAAAAAATTGCTTACAATTTAAACATTTTGGATAAAATAAGATATGGTACCATGGACACTACATTAAGCTTTGTTTTTAATCTATTACTCTTGCTAGGTTGGTGAGAAGTTCCGTGCACGTTCTTTGAAATTTCCTGGTCTGATATCAGGCTGCACTATGGACTGGTTCAATCGGTGGCCTAAAGAAGCCCTCATTGCTGTAGCCAGTTACTTCCTTTCAGAATTTAATGTTGTCTGTTCTTCTGAAGTTAAAGCACAAGTAGTAGAAACTATGGGCCTATTTCATGATATGGTTTCTGAGAACTGTGAGAATTATTTTCAAAGGTAACATATTAAATAAATGTAAAAACTGAGCAACCATGAAAAATATTGCTACTATTTATGGAATAATGCTTATGATTTTTTATTTTTATGATGGATTTTTAATGTATATTAAGCAATAATTGGCTTTTTTCCAGTTTATTAATATAGAAATCAAGTTTGAATTTGATAAATTCAAAAGCCATCCATAATAATCTCAAGTATGTGGCAACTCCATTAACCTTATTTCCAGTGTAGGATAAGAATGAAAAAAGGTACAACAAACTTTAATATAGCTTGTATTGATAAGGACAGATTTAACTGGACATAAAATGCGACATTAAGTATTGTTATTATGAAAGATTGCTATGTTTTCACCGTATGAAGTGTTTTCCATATAATATTTGCTGTCTGTTTTAAAAATTATTGCTTTAAAATTGAAGACCTGGACATAGTGTGGCTATTTAAATATCAAAGGAATACTATATGAAAGTTACATATTAAATTACAATTTTATCAAATTTCTGCCTTACAGGTATCGAAGAAGAGCTCATGTTACACCAAAATCTTATCTTTCTTTCATAAATGGTTACAAAGATGTTTATTCTGAAAAGCTAGGAAACATCAATGAACAAGGTGAACGCATGCAAATAGGTAAGATAAATAGAGGTAAAGTTACATTTTATATATGGTCCCAAATGATCTCTCTTTTATTGTTGGGTTTCTCATTCACAGACCATTTAGGATCCTTCTCCTTTTCTCCTATAGTCAAATAGCCCAGACCTGGAGTGTGTATATTAAACCTTAGCACTCAAATTATGGTCACTTCAGAGTACTGAAGTGGTAGTAAAGTCAATTGGTCAAATTCCTTGCTATGAAAAGAGTGGTAGACAAGCAGCATTAAAGTTAGTTTAATCATCCATCTGAGCAGTCCCTCTATTAAACATAAATATTTAGCATGCCCAACTTAGCTTTTGTAACACAAAGAACAAGAGTTATGGAAAGGTTAATAACCACTGGACTTTTTTTTTTTGCCATATTAAAAAAAAATCTTACAACTATATCATTGAGAAGACCTTGTCCTCCATGTTTTGTAGCGCGGGTTTGAAATTCAGAAGGAGGAGTTACGTTTGTATCAAGAATGTGTCCTTTGCTGTTCCTATGAAAAGTCACCCAAATACTGTGACTTTATATAACAGACTTTCTATAACACTTGGAAAACCACAGTTTGTATATGCTCAATAGGAATTTATTATCACTTCACCACTAATGTCTCTGTAAATTCCATTTGCACTGAATGTAGATTTTCCATCCCCACAAAGCAAGTGAGCATGCTGTAGCCCAGGGAGTGAGCAGGGCTTTCCATACAATTGCAGCTCATGGCTTCTGAGGCTGGGCATTAGAATTGACAGCAGGGAGACTGTTTTTTCTGCTCTGTCAGTCTTACCCCTGTTGGGACCTAGACAATGTGGAGGAAAAAGATGCCTAACTTAAATGCAGAGGGAGCAAGAGACAGACTCAGGAGAGGTGGGAAGAGTAGATTGAGAAAAGGACCATGGGAGAGAAGATACTGGAAATGGAGTCTGTCAAGAGATGAAAAACTGGGACAAGGGCCTGAGATAAGCTGAGTTTGGCCGGATATGAAAACTGGGATGGGGATCCACAGAAGTAGGGATTATCAGGACAAGGGACTGGGAAAAGTAAAAGGGAAGAAGACTAAGATTGGATGAGGAGCCCAAGGTGTGAGACTCTGAGCCTGTGGGCAGGTGAATGAAAGAGGGGAACAATTGGAGGGTGGGCATAGGGAGACAGATTGGAGAAGAGTTGGGAATTAACAAAAATATAACATTGTTCTTCATTTTTCTAAACTGCTATTACTATCTTATATTTCATAGGTCTCTCTAAGCTGATGGAAGCCAGTGAATCTGTTGCCAAACTCTCTCTGGACTTGGCAGTGAAAGAAAAGGAACTGGCTTTGGCTTCTATAAAGGCAGATAAAGTATGTACTTAGTTGCTAAAATATTTGCACTCCAAATTCACTGTAGGGTCTTCTGATGGCAAAAAATAGGTTGGGAGAACTATGGTAGTATAAAAGGTCCAGAATCAATTCTTTGTCAAGGAACATGCAGCAAACAAACGTAACTCAAAACCAGTGTGTCACTGTCCAAGGAAGGATGCAGTAAGGGCACCTGTGTATGCTATTTCAGCACAAATCACACACTGGTCCTACCAAAGAGGCTCCTGAGAAACCCCAACAGAGGCTAAATCTGCTCTGGTAGAACCCACTGGGAAGGGAGGTGATGGAAAAAACTATATAAAGGATTGTGCTCCCCAGCATTCCTTAGTTTCCTTCCTCCAAAAGCAGCAGGTCTCATTGTTTGTTTCAGTGCTCTTTATTGTAGTACATCTTGGTTTCGGAGTTATTAATAGTTACTTTTTGTTTTAAATATTAAATCAAGACCATTTGTTAATATTCAATATCTGGCCTTTTTGTGTTAGGCAATTCTGTGGCACTGTGTGATTCTTCTCAGGTTCAATATGGTAGATCGAGAGAGAAAAAAACAAGTTTGAGTGTTTCTTGTTTTGCAGCAACGAAGTGGCCATGTGATCTTGCATGTTGCTGGCCCAGTCTGTTGTGCATATAAGCAAAGTTTTTAAAATGATGGTCAGGAAAGAGACCACAGAGAAACCTGATCTGACATTAAATAAAGTGTTTCTATGGGGAATCAAATCATTCTGCATTAGAAGGAGATGCAGCATCTTTTCTTTTCAAGGATATTCCATGCTGCTGATCAGCCTTGGTATTGGTCTCTTGGACTATGTCTACACTGACAAGTTAGTTCAAATTAAGGAAGCTTAATTCGAACTAACTAAAGCCATGTAGTTAATAGTAATTAGTATTCCCACTGCTTTTTTTTTTAAAAGGTGCAGGTACTCAGCCATAGAGCCCTGCAGATCCGCGGATATCCACTTCTTATCCTCAGATATCCGCATCCATGGGTGCAAATGTGGATATCCGCAGACCCATTGCTGCTGATTGCGGCTCGGGTATGGATGCTATTTTTATCTGGTCACGGCTGTACATGCAGAGAGCACCAGTGCTCCACCCAGAACATCTGACTGGTTACAGCTGCAGCCCTGACTGAATCCAGGGTCCAGTCCAGGCGGAGTAATAGTTGCTCCCTCTCCCACTTCCCCCACTGTCGGCCACTCCCCCCAGCACCAAACAGCTGAGTGATCTCAGCAGCCCCTATTTCACATGGCCAGGCCCAGCGAAATAAGAGTTGCTCAGATTTGGGCTAGCTGGGGCTCTGAACAGCATCGGGCTTTTACTCGCTTATCTGGGTCTGGGGTCCCACCCCCAGCTGTCCTTCAGTCTCTGACTCCAGACTGTGAGAGCCAGAGCCCAGCCCATCAGAGCTGATGTTCAGTTTCAGTGCCCAGTCCCCACCTCCACTGATCAGCTGAGAAACTACAGCAGCCCAGACTTCCCAGCCCAGCCCAGCCCAGGCAGAAAAACAGTTGCTCAGATCGGAACCAGCAAAGTCTCTGAAAAATACTGGGAGCTGTTGGCAACTCTCTCCCCTCCCAGCTGTTTCTCGGGCTCCCTGAACCTCGCTCGCCAGAGCCCATGCACATCAGCTGATGATGGGCTGCTGCTTCCCCCCTTCTCTGGCTGCCAGCCTCCCAATCTGATCACTCAGATGAATGAATTACCTTGCCCATGCTGAACAGTTGAGTGACCTGATCTTCGCTCTAGTAGGTAGAATAACCAAATGATCAGGGCCAGCAGGGTTATGAACAAACAGTATTGGGAGCTGCTGGCTAGTGCCGCCCTCCCTGCCCCCTTCCTCGGGCTCTGTGTGAGGCAGCTGCTGCTCTCTAACAATCCAGGAACTGACAGGCAGCTTCCCCAGGAGAAAACATAGAGGTTGCACCAGGATCCTTAGGACTCTCTAAAATGTTGTTTAAAATAAAAACAGTGTGTGCACATTTACTAAGCCCCTGCTTTTAAGTTGTTACATTACAGAACACACACAGGCAGGAACACAAAACAGAAGCACAGTGTAATGACAAGGAGCCGAGCAGAGCAGAGCGGAGCTGCTGCAAGGTGGGGGCGGGGCGGTTGCAGATACCCACAAAACATGGAGATGTGGATTATGGATCAGATACGTGCTTACATGTCTCAGACATGGATCGGTTGCGGATCCACATTTTTGTATCCGCACAGAGCTCTACTCAGCCAGGCACCTTGGGCAGCTGGCAGTGGTGGCAGGAGCCAGGGCCACACCACTGTGAAAAATAGGTGCCCGGTACTCACTACCCCTGAGTACCATCACAAAAAAGCCCTGAGTATTCCAAAGGAGTTCAATAAATTAGATAATTGGTCTGAAATCAACAAGATACAATTCAGTGAAGAGAAGTGCAAAGAACTACACTTAGGAAAATCAAGTGCACAACTGCATAATTGGGAATAACTGAATAGATAATAGTACCGATGAAAAGGATCTGGGGCTGATAATGGATCACCAATTGAATATAAGCCAACAATGTGATGCAATTGCAAAACGGCCAATGTAATTCAGAAGTGTATTTACCAGTAGTGTCATAGATAATACACAGGAGGTAATTTTCCCACTTTACTCAGCACTGATGAGACCTTAGTTGGAGTACTGTGTCTGGCTCTGGGAGCCACACTTTAGGAAAGATGTTGACATATTGGAGAGCGTGCAGAGGAAAACAATAAAAATGATAAAAGAATTAGAAAATCTGACCTTTGGAGAAAGGTTAACAAAGCTGGGCATGTTTAGCCTGGAGGAAAGAAGACTGCGGGGGACCCGATAAGCCTTCAAATATGTTAAGGGTTGTTATAAAGAAGATGATGATCAATTGTTCTCCTTGATCATGTGAAGAACTGGATCTTTATTGGCCAACAGCTGGGCAGAACTCACAATATTAGTGCCAGTGAAAATCTGGATTTATTTTCTTCAATGCAAAGCTATTTATCTGAAAGAATCACAGACAGGCAACGAAAGGTTATACAACGTCTCTTCCTAATAAGCCTCAATTTCCCAAACATAAACCCTCAATAAGGGAGATTCAGGTTCAGTATCAGGAAAAAGCTTTCCAACTTTAAGGATAGTTAAGCACTGGAATAGGCTTTCAAGGGAAGTTGTGAAGTCCTCATCATTGCAAGATTATAAGAACAGGCTAGATAAACATCTATCAATGATGTTCTTAGTTTACTTGTTCCTGCCTCAGCACAGGGACTTGGACTAGATGATCTCTTGAGATTCATTCCAGCCTCACTTTCCTGTGATTCTCAGATGTTGTCTGTTATATGATTGACACTTGACCTGACTCTTTTTTCATGTGTACCCGCTCTCCATAATTCTCCCTATTTGCCATTTTCCAATAATTCTCTCTACATTATAAGGATCACTCTCTAAAAGAAGATCAAGTTTATCTTACTTGTTACTTGGAGTGACCCTCTGCCAATTCAGAACATCCTTCCTTTGTGTGTTTTCCTGGTTGTATTTCATATATTATTCCAACCATGAAAACTTTCTCTGGAAGTTTTAGTGACAAGCTGGCTTTTTTAAATAGTGACTGATACCTGGACATTGAAATGTGCATATTCCAACCTCTAAAATCAAAACTACCCAAGTTCTGAGTGTTTTTCACATAGATTCCACTTCTAGTATGCATGCACCCCAGGCATTTGAGATTAGAATCTTTCAGCCAGCAATGTCTGTTGAGGTAGTGCCTTCCATTACTTTGTTTATCCCACTTCGAGTACACAGAAGGTGGGGGAAGGTCAGTTGTTGCTCTGTTACATATTACCACCAATGGCTGTGAGACAGAATTGCTAGCAGTATTCACTATCTTTTGTGCATGTTGCAATTTAATCAATCTAGTTATATACAGCTGTTACTATTAGTGTATAGTGTAGGTGTAGTGTTAGTATTGCTCCCATTATTTTCTAATATTCAAGAAGAAAGGACAGTGGTGCCCAATTCTGGAGTTGAGATGGTTTGGTACCTTTTTTTGTTGATTCAAGTCCAGAATGGTGACTTTGGCTATAATTTCATCACATAAATTTCCTAGAACTCAGGTCTATTTGGTTTGCCTTTATAGCATTTCTGCCCATAATCCAAGGTATGGATGAGACTGTGGCAGTGTTCTGTGTGAACAGACAAGGGAAAGCTCAATCATTTCTCCTCTATTTGGAATCTGTTCAATTTTAGAACTGGTTTAACCTTCATTGGACTATCCAAGTAGCCCTTCATTTGCCAAGATTATAACACTTGATCAAACATTTTGCAAGTGATCAGGAATGGTTGATGGGAGTTTGGGAGTCAAGATTCTGAGGTGGGAGCATGGTACATGAGGAAACAGAAACTCAGCAGAAAGCCCAATGGAGACACCCTGTTACTGGATCAGAATTACATCTGCACCTGTTCTGCTTAGGACCTGAATAAAGTATCATCTACTGAAAGGAAAGGACTTGCCATCAGAGCTCTCCTCTCATGCCATCAGGATATTCAAGATATTGACACACCAAGAAACTTCCCTGCTTGCATCCATTGTAAAAATAATACCAATTTATACTGTCAGACTCTTTGTCTAGTAAATGGCAGATCCTTTCTTTTATTATGGGAATATTGCTAATTTATAATCTATAGTAAAATTATATGTCTACCATGTGTAGCTAACATGAACCAAGAAACAACCCTTTTGTATTCTGAGTTCTTTGTATTTGCAAATATATTAATTTGCTCCCACATTTACATAGCTTTACTTTCTATTATTAATTAATTAATTATTATTTTTGTTGTTAATGCTAGGTGCTGGCAGAAGTTACAGTAAGTGCTGAGGCTTCAGCTAAAGTAAAAAATGAAGTCCAGGGTGTGAAGGACAAAGCACAAAAGATTGTAGATGAAATTGATTCAGAAAAAGTGGTGGCAGAGACCAAACTGGAGGCAGCTAGACCAGCATTAGAAGAAGCAGAAGCAGCACTGAATGTTAGTAAAGTTTGTTTATTTTCACTAGTCTACCAGAGTTGTCTCCTGTGATGAGGAATGGCTAATGCCAGCCAGAAAAGGCTTCACCTCATTTCATATACATCATTTGAGTTTGTCAGTTTTAGTACTCAAGCCTTTTGTTAATAATTGTGGAGTCCATATTTTACTTCCAACTGTATCCAGATCTCCTATTTAACAGAGAGAAATGAATATTCCTCCAGGTCTTGCTTCCACCTAGACACCTTTAATCACTATAAAGGCTTAGATGTAAATCTTCCCAAAAGTTCTTTGAGTGATTGCAGATGTGCGTTGCACTCATGCTGTGACCATGCCCTATGCACAGTTGTCAAAAATTTTACCTCAGTGGTATCCTTTGGGAGGGCTCCACTGCATGCCGATATAAAGGGCCCAGCTGCCTCCAAGTCTCCTCGGCTATGTCTACACTGGCAAATTAGTTCAAATTAAGGAAGCTTAATTTGAACTAACTAAATCCATGGCTACACTAGGCTTTAAATAGTTCGAATTAAGGGCTTCCTTAATTTGAACTAATAACTTTGAATAGGGTATTAGAAGTAACAACTTCGAATAGGGTATTAGAAGTAAGGGTTAATTTGAACTAGTTAGTTAACCAATGTGGCCATATTAGTTCGAACTAATTGCAGTCCATTGTCATAATAAATTACTCCATTTACCAAACGCCCACACAAGTCATTTTCTTGCCCTTGTATATTCTTCTGTCATGAACATTACACTTTAAGTAATACCAGTTTACAATTCATTTTTATACAATATTACATATAACAGCTTAATTCCATAATGCCTATATTTGTATTTAATTTTTATTTTCATATTTATTTTGTGGGATTGAGAAAATAAATAACTTCAGTATATATTTCTTTAAATAAACTTCAGGGGTATAGAACTACAAAGTTTAGTAAAGTAACCCCAGTAACTCATATCTACTGTATGTTCAGAAATCAAACTTCCCTGAAGCACAAAAATATAAATTGTAATATTAATGTAATAACAGTAATATTATGATATTGAATGAAAAATCTATGAGATGGTACTGAGGAATAAGTCCACTTTTTTCCTCTCAACATAGACTATCAAGCCAGTGGATATTGCTACAGTTCGGAAACTTGCAAAACCTCCTCATCTAATCATGAGGATTATGGATTGCTGTCTGTTACTATTCCAAAAGAAAATAGACCAAGTTACAATGGATCCAGAAAAGCCTTGCTGCAAACCATCTTGGGGAGAGTCGCTAAAAGTATGTAACCAGGCAGCATATCTTGAACATTTTATAAAATAATAATAAAAAAAAAGAAAATCAGTGAATTATGGTGCTAAACCCTTGCTCAAAATAGGGGCATACATCCTTGAAACATGATCACTAACATATGCTTTTAGAGCAGTGTAAATATGCAAAAAAATTCTGTTTGATAACACAATTTTGCATTGTGCTTACAGTGGTAATCATGTTGCTTAAAGTTTTGAAGCTTCCTTCCCTTAATGGCAGGCAGAATGGTCTCTTACAGCAAGGTACAGATACAGATAGTGGCACCAGACTGGGAACTCTGGCTCCCCTTTGTCTTCAGCTGTAGCTAGTGAGTTCATTCCCTTCTGCCCAACTCTTGATTACATCAACATTAGGAGCCCAGGTTCCTGCTCCCTCTTCTCTCTCTGGGTATATACCACTTCTGGCAAATTCTCCTGAGCCTTGCTTACATGTCCCTATTCTACTGCACTGCATTTCTCCTCATTCACCACTAGTGAGAAATGCCACCCATCTGTGGAATTCAAAGGTGGTACATTGTTGTTGCTGAAGGTTCCAGGATTAAGCTCCATCCTTCATCTCAGTCCACCAGAATTTTCTACCTCTGGCAGTTGAACAAATACAAAGTTTAGATTCTCCTTATAATTGTGCTTCACGACTTTAAATTGTATTATTTGTGCAGTGGTGTAATCATTTTAGCATCTAGCTCTTCTGTTCCTCTCTTGAGGTAAGGAATTGTGGAATACTAAGACTCTAACCATCTGGTTTCTTTGGTACAGCAACTCTCAAGCAGGGGTCTTCTGGCTCCTTCCCCCATATTGCTTGCTGGGAAGTCCTCCAAGCATCAAGCCAAGTCCAGCAAGTGGGATAAATGGCTTTTCAAGATATTTAGAGGGTGAAGTGTGCTCTGCTTGCAGAAGCCACCAACCCTTGCTCTGCCAGATCATGAGACTTGAGAGTGAGAACTATGTTCTGTTGCCACAAGATGTATAGGGTTTTGAATTGAGCAAACTATTCCAAGAGTGGGAATGTGCAGATGCATTGAAGAAATGACTGTTAATCATCTGTAATCAGAGTTCTTCAAGATGGATTCTGCACATTCATGCTCCCTGCCCTCTTTCTTTGAGTCCTGCTTATAATTTGGACCTGAGAAGGGAATGTAGATGACCAGAGCACTTCAGCACTTTTATAGCCTCTCCATCAGAACATTCATAGGAACATAGGACTAGAAGAGATCTCCTAGGTCATCAAGTCCAGCCCCAAGCTTTCACAGACAATCCCATTGTATAATCATGTTCATAAATGTATTAAGCTCCACCTTAAAAGTATGGAAGAACAATGAGGATATGGACAGCTGGAGCACAAGAGCAGTCCAACAGATACTATAATAAGATTCTGTTGTTCAAGCTGTACCATCACTACATTCCCAAAGTGTGAATGTGCAGAGAACTGCTGAAGAACTCTAGTTACATGTGAATAATACTAATTTCTTCAAGAATTACTTCTATTCATTCATACTTCCCACCAACATTCTTCTGTACTTTGAAATTCTTCATATAGATAGGTCTCTGTGGTTCAAGAGAGGAGTTGAGGAGGTTGAAGCACTCTATTTACTTAAGTAGGTATGGTACTGATCACTCATGCACCCTTAACACACACATTTTTTAAGAGAGCTGTGTGAGCTCATCACCAGAGAGCACCAGCCCAGAAACTGGGTTATATAGAGTTTACTCTAAAAAAACAGTTACTGGAAAGTAACCTCTCTTAATTTTAAAACCAGTGAAAGAGTAGTTAATTAAAAATGTGGAAGGAGTTAGTACAATAAAGTTTGTCCTCTTCATATTAACTGTACCAGGTTGCTCATTCTATAATTTAGGATTGGTTTTTAACAATTAATCAATCATGAAAAGTTGGAACTTTTGAATGTAGAATATCAAATAGTTACAAAAGCTGGTTTTTGTTTTGTTTTTGCAGCTTATGAGTGGTCCATTTCTGCAGAGTCTCCAACAATTTGCTAAGGATACTATCAATGAAGAAACAGTAGAATTATTACAGCCTTATTTTAACATGGATGACTATACTTTTGAGAATGGTAAAAAGGTGTGTGGTAATGTGGCAGGACTCCTCTCTTGGACACTAGCCATGGCCACATTTTATGGCATTAACAGAGAAGTATTGCCTCTTAAGGTAAAAAATAATCTTTGTTTCTTATACTTATAATTAGTGAATTAAAAAAATATGCTGTTTCATGTTTTAGCAGAAATATACTATCAGGGTTGTCCATAAAAATGGCTTATCAAGAATTGTTATAAATAAGAAAAAAAAACCCAAAACACCTTCTAAATTGGCTGAAAATATTCCAAGTGGTAAATAAGGGATTTTCCCTCTCCCTCCCTTAAAAACCCAGAGTAATCATAATATCCTTCATTAAATTTTTATCTACTTCATGCCAGGGAGATCTCTGAAATGTTAAAAGTTCTCTGACAATATTACTAGGTCCTCAAGCCCAGGCTCCAGCCTGAGCCCAGGAAGTCTACACAGCAATGAAACAGTCCTGTAGCATGAGCCCCGCAAGCCTGAGTCAGCTGGCATGTACCAGCTGCAGGTATTGCTTTGCTCTGTACACATATCATATGAATCTTGGGACTTTCAAAGGAAATGGTCTCTTTTCTCCATGCTTCCTTCAAAATAGGAGGAAGGCTTTTTGTTGTTTGTTTTGTAATGTAATTTAACTGAGGTTAGTAGTGATTAGCCAATTTTCGTATTTTAAAAATCTTAATTCCTTCAAACCTATTTCTCTTCAGGCCATTATAACTAAAGGTGATAAGAAATCAGGATTTGAAAGGTGCATTTTATACATACAAAAATGTCCATAAGAAAGAACACAGTTTGTCTTTGGATGCTATGACACTCCCAGAGTGACTGTTTTTATTTGGCATATTTCTCTCTTGGCTTTGAGGACATTGAGAGAAACTTTCCAAATCCTTTTAATGAAAGAGACTTTAGGTGTGATACTTGTGTGACTAAATTTTTCTTGTTTTAATGGCAGATCCAAGACTTTCTTCAAAAACACTTGAAAAGGGAAAAGAAATAATTTGATTCATATCACATTTTTAGCAGAGACTACAGTAGGGCCCTTGTCAGTGGCAGCGGCAATTCTGAACTAAAATGCTTCTTCAGCATGATTCTTTTCTTGATCAGTGGCCTTGATGTTTAAGTATCAGTTGGCTAAGTCAGTTCTATCTCAGGATTCTGGTTTGTCTTACAGTCCAGCATAATGTTTGGTTTAGTTTACAGAACAAAACCATTAGTAGCTTTGGTCCAATTCAGGTTTCCAGTCAGTATGTTCTCTAGGAGCCTCTTTGATTTGCTGTAGTCAGTAGCATGCAGTATTAAGCACTTCTGCTCCAAGACGCTTAGTATCAAGCACCTCCTCAGTAAATTAATTTAAAGTTGCCTGTTTTTACTCTGCTCAAGCTATAATACTAGAGCCAGAAACATACAAGAGGCTTTTCCACTTGAATGCTTTAGTGCTAGAGACACAAGACAATAATTGTAACAAGGCAAAATGGGGATAAAAGGTTCAAAAACTAAGGGAAGTTTCCCTTCCTCCAAACAAAATTAGATATAGGTTTTCCTTTAGTCTGCTGCATTGAAGACATCATAGCTTCTGATAGAAACTGCTGGATAATGCTAACATGTTATGTAAAAAAAATTACAGAACTCTGTTAAATTATAGGAACTAGTGTGTGTACCTACAGCCAACTCAGAAGTAGCCCTATTAGTGAAAGGTATAGCCCCCTCACTGAAATTGACTTAAAAGGAGGTCTAATTAAGTCAACTTTAAATTTCCTTAAGTCGATTTAAGCAGCAGCTTAAGTCAATTTAAGGAAACTCCAGTGTGGACGCAGAGTAAATTAAGTTGACTTAAGCCTGCTTAAATTGACCTAATTTACTAATGTAGACGCACCCATAGAGTGTAATATAGAACAGAAGATAGGGGGAAGTGATTTCAAAACTTCAGCAGCAATCTTGCAGTCATTGATAGAAATATCACACCCTACAAGTGCAAGAATATATTGCAGGCTGATAATCTAAAGAAAAATGATCAAAAGAATTCATTAGTTAAAAAAAAAAAAACCTGCTTGCCCTTAATTGAGTGGCTTATTGGCCTATGGGCTATGATTGTCAAGAAGTGTCAGGTTATGATCCTGAACAAATCTCCTAAACTCATGATTAGATGTCATTGCAAAACACATGAATTATATCAATCAAATAAAACAGAGGCCTGAACAACAAAGCCCCAAGGGATGTTCTCTTTTCCAGGAGCCTGAGTGTAAAGATCTTTTCAACATGCCTCTGTCTTGTTCAGTAAGGCATGTGACATCTTCCCAGAACAAGATATTTTCAAACAGAAAAAAAATTGACACACTGGAACAGATAGCCAATTTCTCATTGTGGCTAATACATACGTACAGTTTTAAGTGACATTGTTTGGAAAAGAAAATAATTTAAAATATATATTTCATAATGTTTATTTAATAATGATATTGTGAACAGACTTGTATCTCTGTCCTTATTGACTAACAATGGAGCAGATTTAAAATACTAGATTTTATATTGTACACCATTATCGTCTAACCATGCTTTATTCTTAGACTAATTTAGCAAAACAAGAAGCACGTTTGAAAGTAGCGAATGCAGAATTAGCCACTGCTCAGGAGTTATTAGATGAGAAACAAGCTGAACTGGATAAAGTGCAGGCAAAGTTTGATGCAGCAATGAAGGAGAAAATGGTGAGATAAAAATCCACTGTGAATGTAAAAAGTGTTTGCACACTGAAACTTTAAAGAGTCATAGAGTTTTTGTTTAGTGGTTCAGTCTGTTCAGAATACAAAAATGAAAAAAACAGACATGAAATATTCTGGGATATTCATGTTTGCCTGGCAAACATTAGAATCATGTGTAATTATAGAATGTGAGCACCATGTGAACCCCTCCTCTTGATGATGCAATGGCTCAGGGAGTACTTGCCCTTTGTAGAAAAGTGAATTCTAATGCAACAGCATTTTGCTTATCTTAGTTTAATTCTGAACATTTAAACCTTAGCTTGGAAAATTGTTTATTTTAAAAGCCACATTGGGACCAGGAACTGTTAATACCTGCATATCCATTCAGGAAGTAGTCCCTCGAAGCCTCAGTAGGGGCTCAGATCTCAACTTCCTCAGGTTTTTGTTTTTGGGTTTTTTTGTTGTTTTTTTAATTTCTCTCTCTGTGCATAGGTCTATTATTAAATGACAGGTAAAGTATTGAAAAATTGGTTTATAATTTTTTTAAAATATAATAAAGATCTTTGAATAGCAACATTTGAGACTTTAGTGAGATGTCAAAACTTGTCCAATTTTAGGACCTGTTGAATGATGCAGATGTGTGCAGAAGAAAGATGCAAGCAGCCTCTGCACTTATAGATGGACTGAGTGGAGAGAAAGTAAGATGGACTCAGCAAAGTAAGGAGTTCAAAGCTCAGATTAACAGGTATAGTATGTTAGAGAAAGGAGCAAAATGTCTATAAAATACAAGGACACTGTTTGGCAGTAAACTACCTTCTATGGAAAAGTAACTGTCGGTGCACAAACTTTTTAAAGTCATATTCTGTATTTTGCATGGAATTAATAAAAAACCATAACAAAGCCATGATGAATGACATCAAGATGTCTGGAATATGGAATATTCCTCCCACAGCAAATTCCAAGTGTTTGAGTGTTTTCATTTTGGATTAGAGCAAACCCTCAGGTGTTGGAATGTCAGATGAAACGGTGTGTTCTGATTCAGGATGTACTAATGTCTCTTCCTATCTCAAGTCTCCCTGTCCCCCAGGGTTTCTCTTATATCATAAGATAGAAGCAAGAAAAACCCCTAGGCTAACAAAGAGGTGGGAGGGAAACTCCTAGGCCCATGATGAAAGAGAATGAGGGTGGAGGGAAAAACCCCAGGTTAATGATGGCAATGGGAAGAACCCCGAGACTGATGACAGAAGGAGATGGGGGAGAGAAACCCCATGCTGATGATGGGAGTGGACTTCTGGGTTGTAGAAGGGGATCTGCCCAGGAAGCCTGGGAACAGGGAAGCATGGGAACAAGGCAGCCTGGAAGCTCTGTGGACTGAAATAGTAAGTGACCATGCAATTAAATATTGTATCATAATGTTGTCTGCATAGGTAAGCTTGATTCTGATAACCTTTGAGTGCTGACTTTGAAATCTTAATGTACTTCTAAAGTAATTTATGTATAGGACGCCAAGATAAAACAGCAACATATGCATTAGGAAAGCTTAGATTTAAAATAAATTGGTAGAGACATGCTTATCATGGGATGAGGCCAAGAGAGTACATGCTTGCACTTTGATATTAAAATTGCTAGTAAGTTTTTGGTCAGTAAACAAGCAGGAACAGGTATCCAAAGAATAAGAATATATGGAAAAAAGTATTTCTTCGTCGAGTGTTGTCCCTGTTGTGGTGTCGTGTCCCATGGCGCCCTTGATCAGAGAGCCTTCACAGCAGTATTGGTGCAGGCGGCGTGCATGCTAACGATGTCTTGCAGAGTGTTCAGTGCACTCAGGAGTGCGCGTGCACTGCCCGCCACCCTCAGTTCCTTCTCAACTGCCAGTCCAAGATGGAGCAATTCACAGCCGTTCCAGCCTTTCTTTCTCCCTCCTTTTCTCTCTTCATCTACCCAAAATTTGAAATAGAATATTAGTTTTCCTCATAATTATTATTTAACTACTGCCCTTGCCTTTAAAAAAATTTCCCCCCTCAAAGTTTGTTTTTTCCCCAACCTTTTTCTCCTTTAAAAATACCCCTTTCTACGTTTTCTTCTTCTTCCTTACCCTCTTTACTCAGTTAAAAAAAAAAGAAGAAAAAGAAAAGAAAAAGAAAGACAACAACAGAAGAAGAAATAACAGCGAGACAGCTGATGGAAACAATCACCATGCAGACCCCATCAAACTGCCAACACCTGCCCACATCACTGGGCTTCAATTGTCACAAGGCAGTGCCTGCTTCAGACGGACACTAGTTCTGTGCACGATACTTAGGGGAAAGCCAGGTACCCCAGAAATGCATGCATTGTAAAAACCTTAGTTCTCATGCCTAGAGAGACAGAGACCTATGACTTAAGATCATGTTGCTGGAGAAATCACTCAAGCCCACCTCAGACCTGGGCCTGGAGAAAGCTCCGCACTCTCCTTAATGCAGAGCAACAACACCTGCCTCCAGTCCACTCCCTAAGAGGAAGCATGCTGACAAGTCTCTCGCAAAAAAAAAAAGATATCAAAGAGCCTTCTGCATCCTCCACTAGCAGGTCGTCCTCAACATCTAAGGACCATAAACATCCTGCAGAAAAGATGAGACATCCAAAGAGATTTTCTTCCATTGCCTCTCATGCTGGTCAAAAACATGACCATCCATCAGCACCGATAGCGGCACTGCTGCAACCACTGGTGCCATTGGCCGATCCCATCACGGCACCATTCCCACTACCGACTGCGATTGTGGCATTGTCGACTATAACGGCACTGACAAACACCTCTGTGCCGCCGACCACCACAGACTATTCCAGCACCAACCTTGGCACCGCTGATGTGTTCCCTTGATGCGGTTCTGCCTCCTCCATGCTTGGCACCAGTACTGGTTCTTCAGACTACAGAAACAACGACCACACAAATGGCACCGGCTTCTAAGAGGAAGAAGAAGCAACATCATATGGAAACAACTCCTCCTCGTTCTCCGCATTCTCTTACACCACATACTTCTCCAATCCATCTGGATCATGATGAAACCTTCTCTCAACACTTTAGTTCTGATGATGAAAATTTTGATCACTCTTGTTTCTCGTCTCCAACAATGTCTCCACAACCTTCGGTCTCATGAAGTCACCTGGTGCACTAACCTCCATATGCACCTCACCATTATTATGCTCCGACTTGGTCACCTCCTTATTTTTCTTATACCATCCTTATCATATCTCGAAGCAAGGGACATCTCAACACTCACTATCCACAACTCATGCTGCTAGACCTGCCACACCTCTGGCGTCCTCTCAAGCAAGTTCTCGATCACTAGCATCTGTATCCTCAGCACATTGAGCAGTATCTCCTTCTCATCACAAATCATCCTCCTCACCCGATGATGCTCTTTCCCCTCAAACTACAACAATCACAACTGACCCCAAACTATTTAATGACTTTATGGAAAGTCTAGCCCGGGAGCTCAAGATACCATTACAAGAGGTAAAACAATCACACAAGATGACAAGAATCCTACATGCTACTACACCTTCCAAAGTTGCCATATCCATAGATGATGCCCCCATGGAACCCTCAGATCTCATCTGGACAACTCCAGCTACCATTACATCTATGAACAAGAGAACTAACAGAAAATATTTGATCTCACCAAAAAATATGGAGTTCCTTTTTACTCACCCACCACCAAACTCCTTGGTGATAAACACAGCGGCCCAAAGAGCCGAACAGTCAACCCATCAATCCACACTTTTCAACAAGAAATGGAAAAGATTTGACCTATTGAGACATAAGGTCTATTCCTTTGCTACATTCATGTTGCAAGTCTCCAATTATGAGGTCCTCTGGTCCAATTATAATGACTCCCTCTATTACAAACTTGCTCTGTTCGCTGAAGACCTCCCAGACTCTAAATGATATCAATTTAACAAAATAATTACAGACGGACAATTGGTCACTCGCACATCCTTACAGGCAGCATTAGATATCGGTGACACTGTGGCCAGGACCACAGCAATTGCAATTGTGATGCACTGAGCATCCTGGTTGCATAGTGCAGGAATACCCAAGGAATTACAGACCAAAATAGAAGACTTACCTTCCAATAAGAAAAACCTTTTTTGCCAACAAGACCAACGATGTCCTCCATTATGTGAAAGAATCCAGGACTACCCTTCGAACCCTGGGCATATGCACACCTCATATCAAGAGAAAACAATACAGATTTCAATCATTTACATGCTGCTATCCATCCCAATATTACTACAGATACTACAACAATCAGTGCTCTAGACAAAAACCTGAGCATTAGAAACAAGGCCAATCCTCCACCAACTCCCAACCCAGCCAGCCTAAACAGCAATTTTGAAGGACTGGTCAAGGGCCAGAGAACCCCCCCACACACACACACATATTGCAGACCAGTTTCAAGAAACTACCAATCTAGAATTTTGCCTCAAGCTCTTTTACCATCAATGGGCTTCCATCACCTCAGACAAATGTTCTCCAAATGATTACTTCTGGTTACACTATCCCATTCATTTCCAAACCTCTTCCCCACCATCCATACATAGAACCCATTCCTCCACAACAAGGATATTATTCAAGGTACTTTGTGGTACAGAAGGAAAACGGAGACTGGAGACCCATTCTGGACTTACGTCCTCTCAAATTTGTAAAGAGGCAAAAATTCAAAATGACAACCCTAACGACGATTATACCTGCACTGCAAAAAGGGGATTGGTTCTCGACCCGCTACCTCCATGATGCTTCTTTTCATATAACAATACATCCTGCTCACAGACATTACCTCAGATTTATGTTTCTCAGGAAACACTACGAATACAAGGTCTTTCCGTTTGGCCTCTCTACAATCCTGAGAGTTTTCTCAAAAATGCTCTCAGTGATAGCTGCATTCCTCAGGAAACAGGGATTTTTATATTCACATATTTGGATGACTGCCTGCTAAGGGCTAATATTTGTCCACTCGCCAAGTGGGTAACCCACACCACTTTAAACACCTTCCAAGCATTAGGCCTCCGAATAAACAGGGAAAAATCCATGTTTTCTCCTGCTCAAAGACTCCAATTCATAGGAGCAGACTTGGATTCTGTGGTAGGCAGAACTTCTCTCCCAATTCAGAGATGCGAAACAAAATCCATCATCATGACATTATCTCGATCCAAATAGTGTATGCCAGAACTGTGCTACAACTCCTAGGCCACATGGCAGCAACAACTTACGTTGTATTAAATGCATGCCTTTGTATGCGACGCCTTCAATCATGGTTTGCCCTCATCTATAAACCAACAAAACACAGCCTTCAAAAAACTCTAACTATGCCAGTCACTGTCAAGAACTCCCTCTCATGGTGGATGAAGGATTCCAATCTATTCACAGGAGTTCCATTTCTAGGCCCATCTCCTTCTGTAATGATTACCATGAATGCATCCCTTTTAGGTTGAGGAGCTAATATGCAGCAGCTCACAGTTCAAGGTCGTTGGTCGGACACGGAATCTTTCTTACACATCAACATCCTGGAACTCCATGCCATACGCAATACATGCAAGCATTTTCTCCCTCATATAACGAACAAGTCCATAAAAAATTATGACAGACAATGTCACTGCTATGTTTTATATAAACAAACAAGGGGGAGCCAGATCACGCTCCCTGTGTTTAGAAGCAATGAAACTATGGAATTGGTGCCTAGCACACAATATAGACATTTGGGCAGCATACTTGCCCGGATGCACAAATATGCTTGCAGACACACTAAGCAGACAATTCAACACCAACCATGAGTGGCAAATGAACAACACAGTCCTCTCTCATACATTCCACCTCTGGGGATACCTGATAATAGACATCTTTGCCATGAAATACAACGAAAAATGTCACCGTTACTGTTCAAGGGCGGGTTTGGCTTCCAAGTCCCTTGGCGATGCATTCCTCATCAGTTGGTCTCACGGTCTCCTATATGCATCCTGCTTCTCCACAAAGTACTGATAAAAGCCAGAAAAGACAGGGCATCTCTTATTCTAATACCTCCAGCCTGGCCTTGCAAAACTTGGTATTCCGATCTTCTTGCTGTGTCAACTCAAAAACCTGTGATGCTTCCACTCAGACGTGACTTACTGTTCCAGCACTACAATCAGCTTTACCATCCCGACCTTCATGAACTCCACCTCACAGCATGGAGAATCGATGACACTCTTCGGGAGAGCGACAATGCTCAGAGGATTTACAGCAAATCCTCATAAACAGTAGGAAACAATCCACAAGAAATCTTACATACAAAAATGGTGGAGATATGTCCCCTGGTGTGAAAACAATTCCACTGACCCATTCTCAGCTTCCATTCCCGTCATACTTGATTATGCCTTACACCTCAAAGAGTTGGGCCTCTCCATTAGCTCCATAAAAGTACATTTATCTGCAGTCTCAGCCTTCTATGACAGAGACCAGCAACCACACCTACTTGCTAACCCACTGATTAAACATTTCCTTGTAGGCCTCCAGAAAACACATCCTTCAATCCACCAACCCCTTGAGATCTAGATCTAGTCCTCAAAGCGCTAACTAAGACATCATTCGAACCAATGGCTACTTCATCTCTTCTCCTATGGTTTATGAAGGTCTCCTTTTTAATCGCCATCATGTCAGCAAGATGTGTCAGCAAGCTTAGTGTGCTGATGGTAACTCCACCCTACACCATCTTCTACAAACATAAAGTCACAATGCGCACTCATCCACATTTCATGCCCGTGATAGTCTCTGATTTCCATCTAAATCAGTCTTATCAACTTACCTGTTTTTTATACTAAACCACATTCCACTGTGCAAAAGTTGATACTCCACGTTTGAAGGGGGCTCTCTTTTTACCTGGATAGAACAAAATGTTCTAGAAAATCTAACAGACTTTTTGTTTCTATAACTGAACAATCCAAGGGTCAACTTATCTCCAGCCAGAGAATTTCAAAATGGATCACATCTTGCATTACAACATTGTACAAACTCAAGGGCCTATCAGCCCCATCAGGAGTCAAAGCACACTCTACAAGAACTATGGCAGCATCTATAGCCTTCCTTAACAATGTTCCAATAGCCAAAATTTGCAAAGCAGCAACATGGGCTTCACCCCTCACTTTTGTTAAACATTATGCAAGAGACTAGGCAGCTTCTAATGACACTAGCTTGGGTGTGTCTGTGTTATCATCCATTGATAAAAAGTAACTGAAGTCCCTCCTCCATTGGAGTCACTGCTCCATGGTCACCACAAGTGGAGCACCCACAGGGACAACACTCGAAGAAGAAGTGGTTACTCACCCTCTGCAGTAACTCCTCTTTCTTTGAGATGTGTGTCCCTGTGGGAGCTCTACTACCCACCTTCCTCCCCTCTATTTCAGAGTTACTTCCTCTATACAGGTCACCTCTGCGGTAGAGAAAGAACTGAGGGTGACGGGCAGTGCACACACGCTACTGAGCAAGCCGAACACTCCGTGAGACATCATCAGTGCACGTGCCGCCTGCACCAATACAGCTGTGAAAACTTCCTGATCAAGGGCACCATGGGATGCAACACCACAAGTGGAGCACCCATGGGGGACACATCTCAGAAAAGGAGGAGTTACTGCACAGGGTGAGTAACCATTTATTCTTACGGAAGTAAAAATATAATCAAATATCTACACAGGTTTAAAACTGTAAATGAATACCAATAGGCTTATCCCATTTGTGTAATATGATTATACAACTGAGTAATGAAAATGTAATTTCCCTTCATGCCATTGTCTCCAATAAAGCTCCACTGTAGGAAAAATTGCTTATAATGGTATTTAGAATTACTTATAGGTTTCTGAAGACTTACTTCCATTGGTAAAAATTATAAATACTTGAACCCCTCTAATGGTCCTTCTGTTTGTCTCCTTCCACTATTGAAGCTATTACAGAACCAACATCTTCCTTTCTTTATCATGTGTATATCCATAAAACAATTGTAAATAGTTCACAATTAGTTCAGATATTTATATACACTATACACTCAGTTTTAGAGTAAATTTTAGAGTTTTTCAGCCATTTGACTTTGCTGTTTTGGTGTCTCTTTGTACCTTTCCTTAAAGTGGTGGTTTCATCACTGAATACAGGATATAAGAAGTGTTCCTTTGTGCAGCTGTGTTCATTTCTCTAAATGGGCATGAAAAGTGCCTTTTATGCATTGGGAAGAGACTCAACTAAACCTTATAAAGTATGCTGCTACACAGCTTTTTCCTCATTCATCAATAATGATAGTGCCCCCCATTTGTGGAATTCAGAGGGGGTCCAATGTGAACAAATTACTATTAAGTAACTTTTTTGATACTTATTTCAAAATTTGATAGTTTAACTGCATGGCATACAAATTGTACATTCTCTCATAATTCTGGCTTTGTCCTTTTTTGTAGGCTTGTGGGAGATGTTTTACTCTGCACAGGGTTTCTTTCATATTGTGGCCCTTTTAATCAGATCTTTAGGAACCTTTTGCTTAAAGATTTATGGGAAGTAGAGATGAGAGTTCGAAAAATCCCTTTTACTGAAAACTTGAACCTGATTTCAATGTTGGTGGATCAACCAACGGTAAGCTTTGTATATTGTTAATTTATTGTGAGTTCAATATTATTTTCATGTTTGTAATGTTCAGTATGTTACTGCTAATTAGCACTTTTTTGAGAATTTTATATGGAATATTGTTATATAGCAAGTGCATACAGCTACCACTAAACCTTTTTTGGCATATTTCCAGAACTCAGACACTAACAATACTGTAAAAATAAGAATATTCTCAGAGCTTACATGCAAATGAGCACATAGAGCTTAACATTTTGTTTGGCATTTTTTTTCTCCAGTATTGCTACAAATAATCCTTAATGTTGGGAAAAGTGTTAGAACAGAAATGTAATCACTGACATTTATTTCTCTATTACTTATCAATGCATATATACTAGACAACTAGAAATGATAGACATTACTAATGAGTTGGGTATGGATTCTATGATGGGACATTTCCTCTACACGTGCCTTGGAAGTGCTAGATCATAGAGCAGCTACTTTTTTGGGGGAAGTTAGGGCCTAGTCTACATGCGACTGCCTTAGAAGGCCCCAACTGGGGGTAATTGACTGCCCCAGGAGGCTGGTTAGTAAACTAACATCTAAACTGGACCTACTGAAGCAGTTTTTTTCAAACTATAGGTTGGGACCCAGACCCTCAGGTAGTGGGTTGTGGCAGCCTCTGCTGAAAGACTGGAATACATTGCTGAAAGATGTAATTGTTGGATCATGGGCATAATTGATTTTTCTCAGCTGGGTTCCTGAGGAATAAAGTCCGAAAACCACTGTACTAAAAGATACCCAAGCTCGGTTTAGAGGGAACCCCAAAGGGAGACAGGAATCTCCTGTAGAGATGAGCTCCTAGGAGAGGCCTGAACAGGAAGTCCAGAGGGTGAACTCTTTAGGAAACCTCTATGAATGGTGAGCCTATAAGAGGTGATCCTAGCAAGGAAAGGAGTGGCTAGATGGAGGGCTGCAGCTCGCAGGCATTTAAGAGTGCCTGGTCTCAATCCAGGGTCCCCCAGACACTGGCCAGAAGCCTGATCTGATAAGGATCAAATGCTGTCCTTGGAGAAGAGTTGCAGTGAATGAACCTCTCCTGAATCTAGTGAAGGATCTTATTACAGTAGAGGCAAGAAGCCTAACACCTGGATTGGAACTGAGAGGATCCCTGGGGTGGAGTTTGGATAGAGGCAAGCGCTTGATTCAAGGGGGAACAGATAGACTAAGAATGATCCCGTCACTCATGCGAGATGAGATGAAAGTTTTGTATGTACTGCTTTGGCTTTTTTGTTAATTAATGAGATACTCCACAAGAATGTGCTTTTTAGCATATAACAATCTGTTTAGACATGTTACCCTGGGTGGAAAAAAAATTAAGTATGGGCTGACCTGCAACATATACCTGCAAGGGGGCATGCCAGGTCAGTCTGGAATGATGACAGCTTAAGAATCCAAATAGCCTGGCCTGGTCACATTTGGAAGATGGGCCAGGACTGATTAGAAATAAAGGCACATTGGGGAAGACCAGGGTTTTTTTCCCAAAAAGAGCAGGATATACCCAACTGAGAAGAGGAAACCCAGAAGAGAGAAGGTAGGAAGGTCCTTCTTTCTCTGAAAAAAAGCTGAAGAAAGGCTGAGAAGGAGAAAGGAGGGGAGACCAGCTCATTTTTGGAGAAGCCTAACTATGGGAAGAGTGGGCCAATGCCTGAATTTATGGCCTAGAAGAACGGTCTGAGACAGCAGACTCTTACCTATGATGAGATGGCTGTCAGCTTGGCTGAAGGCTTGTGTTTTCTTTACTTTATTCTAGTATTTTGGTAAAGGACTCTGAGGTCCTAAAAAACGGCAGGACGCTATAAAGTGTTCTAGCCATGGGGCTACAACACTCCTTAGGCCTACTCTGTCCATAGGACAGTGAGGCAAAACGGAGAAAAAAATTGTTGCAGTGTGTTCCAGGCCACTCCCCTAATCCAGTCTGGTGTGCTGCTATGACCACTTGAACCCCGCTCCTGAACCCCAATTCACCCCACTCTGCTGAGTGACTACTCACTCCTGAGTCAGTCCACACCAGCCACCAGCGTGTAATTGGTCCCAGGCAGTGGGTGTAAATCCACTAGCCACACAGGCGTTGGTCCCCAAGCAAGCACACCCAGCCCCAGACACTACACTGAGAGCCACTGCCTTACAGGGATTGGGACCCACTCCCAATCACCTTGGTCTCAAATCCGTCCACTTAACAAAGAAGTGGATTGTGCCCAGCCTCCCACATCCACACCCTCTAAAGACCACACAGCTTTAGGTAAAACAACTACTAGTTTATTGCTCAGAGTCCGATTTCAAGTGAGAAAATGGCCAATCAAGGCAGAACCATACTATAAATGAGTCAGGAGTGACCACTATCAAATAAAAGGTATAAACCGCATGCTACCCTAACATCTCTACCTAAACTGACCTCAGAGTCCAAGATTATGTGCATGGTGTTCGGCTGTTCGCTGTTTTACAGCCATTCTCTGCCTGTTCTCAGGCAGGGCCCCGATCTTGCTTGAAGTTGGTTGCAAGATGATGTCTTCTCAGGCCAAAAGCCTGCAGCTTCTCTCTCCTCCCAATCTCTGTGTCTTTGTTTTAACAAACTGCTGACAGCCCCTCCCCTCACTGTCCTGTTGTGAGATTCTCTTCACTTCTACCTGAACCAGGGAGTGCATTAGCATTCCCTTTGGCATGTAAATCTCCAGCCACTGTGCTAGAGAGAGTCCTGAGAGTCTGAACCCTGTAACATGCTTCACATCTATACATACGTGTCGCAGCAGGGAACATGGCACCATGGTAATCATGTGGCATATGTTCTGAGCATTCACAGAGGAATCCGGCATTGTGCATTTGGCATCAAATCACACAATTACCTTGCAAAAAAGAACAGAAAAGCTACCCAGATCATGTCCTAGGGGTGCACGGATGTGCATCCTGTCACACAGTGCTACAGCTATCAGCTTAGTCACAGTCCAGATCATCCTGATGTAAATATTTCACATCAGCATTATCATTTTGCCTACATTATTACATTTTATTGGTAACTTTTGGTTCTGACCACGTTGTCTGTGT
Source organism: Pelusios castaneus (assembly GCA_007922175.1). Lineage (NCBI taxonomy): Eukaryota > Metazoa > Chordata > Testudines > Pelomedusidae > Pelusios > Pelusios castaneus. The sequence goes on along the minus strand of ML685848.1, from coordinate 6,986,464 downwards.
ATGGATTCCTGATCCCAAACCTACATTTAATATTGGAGATAACATTTCTGTGACCAAATGTTACCAAAAAAAGAAATGTGTTGTGCTGAAATGTCAAGCAATGAAAGTCAGTTGTTTTTTATTTACTAGAAATTGTATTTTCATGGCAGATGCAACATAATTTCATAATAAAGAGATTGCATAGTTGTAGTCAATTTGTGCAAGTCACATTTGTATAATATTTTTATAATTATTAATGCTTTTCAATTAATTTGGTTTATAAACTTTATACACAAAAATATATCATTTAAAATTAGATAAAAAGGTATTTGGGGAGAAAATTTATGAAAGAGCTCAGGACTTAGGAAGAAAGATAGTTACTTACAGTAGTCTGTCTCTGCCCATTTTGGGAATCATTACCATTGGACTTCAAAGAGACCAAAGTCCATTACTCTTGGCCACAGGCAAAGTGATATCACATGAGGTCTGTAGCAGTTCTCGCACAGTACTCACCAGCAGGGCTCCTCCTGGTGGTGTTTCCGGGGAATGTAGCTTATGTGGCCCCCTGCCAGTAGTCTGTGCACTGCCTCTCCACATGCCGGACTCAGCCCCGAGTCGCATTCTGGGACCTCGGCCCTCCGGCTGAGCCCCTTAGTCCACTCCTTTCAGGGTACAGGCCAGCTCTCCTCCCCTTGTCCTGGTCAGTACCAACAATGGCTGGGGAGCCCCTCTGGCCACTATATTAAAATAGTCTCAGGCCTATGAGCCTGCGCCTCCTGGAACCCATGTCAGTCCTGGCACACTGGGGGGGGGTGTAGGGAAGGACCTGGGTCCACCCTATACTCCAGGCCCAGCCCAAGGACCCTAAACACCTCCTCTGAGGCTCCACCTCCCTCCAGTCATTTCTCAGAGTCCACATTGACTCCCTGGGCCACTTTCCCCACAGCCCCAGCCACACACAGACACACTGATCTGGAGTCCAGCCACCATCCATCTTTGGCTCCTAGCCCCTGGACCACTGCTCCAGCCTCTGCTGCAGTCTGCTCTGACCTATTGCCCCGGAGTCCCAGCTGCTGCTGCTCTGGGCCTCTGCCCTTCTGGCTGTTTACAGTTCCCTGGCACCAGCCTAACAGTGACCACACAGAGCTAGCTAGCTAGCTCGCTCGCTCGCTCGCTCGCTCCCAGCCAGAGAACCTTCTCCCTGGGCTGCCCAGGCTCAACTGAGTAGCTAACTCTGCTGCTCCCTTTTATACCAGGCTGCCTGCCCCTGATTGGCCCTTCAGCCCTCTCACCCTATTGGCTGCTGCTCCCGGGCCTAGTTAATCGTCTGGGCGTCATAGTGGGCAACCACATTGCTACAAGGTCTTTGAAGGATGGATGCAAAGGATTCCCTATGAAAACGTCTCCATGCCCACTGTGCCTTGAAAACCCAATTTTTAACACATAAAGTGCATAATTAAATGTGAAAAATGTAGCTAACATGCCTAGTTTTCTAACTTGTCTGTGTTGATGCTGATTTAAACATTTAAATGTCTATTTTTGTAACCACCAAACCCATTATGCCCATATTTGTACATTTGGCCCAAAGTTTCACAATTACATTGATTTGATGAATTTTTTTTACCCAGATTAGTGAGTGGAATCTGCAAGGGCTGCCAGGTGATGAACTCTCAATTCAGAATGGTATAATTGTTACTAAAGCAACCAGATACCCACTTTTGATAGATCCACAAACTCAAGGAAAAACCTGGATTAAACAGAAAGAAAAGGGTAATGAATTACAAGTAAGTAACAAAGTTTTAAATAAATATACTTTATTGTATCACTCTCCCTCTACCCTTGTCATCTTAGGTTGTTGTAAGCTCTTTGGGGCAAGATGTGTGTCTCCACATATTTTCATACCTAACATAGAACAAAGCAATCCATTTCTAATATGGCTTCTGAGAATTACAACACAGGATATTAAATAAATATTAAAACATTCAATCCAGGATAAAATAAATAAGCTTCTAATATTGCAGATTGAGTATCTCCCTGTTTACTAGGAAAAATGATTAGTTGCCCACAAAATTTTATTCTGACAGATTTCCACCCTTTATTTCTTAAAACGCTGATGGGTGCTCATAGTTCTGGTACATACTGCTCCTGCTGATGTGGCCATGCTGCTTACAGTATTTAGCTGGTTCATTTTAAAGCAGGAGATGGAAATAATTGCAGAAGAATCTTGAAATGAAAGAGAAAGTAAAAAGAGCAAATCAGAGAAATGGTAGCTGTCTGGGAGGACAGGAGGAGAGTAATAGTCTATGAGTATGCATATTGTTACAGAACAGTTATAAATAGGTATGTCTGAAAGAAGGAGGCCACTCTGGATATATTTTTGGTCTCTATTCTTTTCAGAATATTTCTGAAAGTATAATAAAGACACTACAAAGCAAAACGAAGAAATAAACAGAAAGTAATCAAAAGAGAAAGAAATGCATGATTACTAGTTCATTATTGATTTTACTTAAATAGTGCCCAAAATATGCTGGACAGCATGCAAGCAAATATAGAAAGAGTAATGAAGAAAAGCAAATAACAGAAAAGGGGGAAGAGAGAGAAAGGAATACATGGATTAGTTTACAGGATTGCTGGGGAAGTATACTACCAACAGCATGTTGATCTCTTTTTAAAGAAATAACTATTTAGGTTTTTAATGAGGAATGAGAGGATTAATGTTTATGGAACTGGAAAAGGGGTAGGTGTTGGAGATGGATTTGAAGGAGAGGGAGGTTGCATGGTGTAAAGCTCAGAGGGTGTGTCTACACTTACAAATTAAGTCAATTTAAGCTTGCTTAAATCAACTTAATTTAATCTGCATCCACACTACATTTTCCAGCAGCTTAAGTCGACTTAAGGAAAATTAAAGTCAACTTTATTAAACCTCATTTTAAGTCGACTTTACTGGCTAAGTTGACTTTATTAAGTCGACTTAGCCAGTGTGGACGCAGAGTAGCCCTAAGTCGACTTTAAGTTAACTTAAAGGGCTTCAGGGCTCTCCCACTGCCCTCCCTGCCAGGGTGGCTGGCACAGGCAGAGCCTGGTGTGCCCTGCTCCTATGCCCTGCCAGTGACCCTGTACTGCTCAGCCCCCATTGTACCCAGGTACAATGGGGCAAATGCTGAGCCCCCTGGCACTTGGCAAGGGGTGCTCCCCCTGCCACCGTGGACCTGTCCCAGATCCACCTAGCCCCTACAGTGTGGACGCTCTAAGTTGATTTGGCAGGGTCCCCTTTAGGTCGATTTAATTTTTGAGTGTGGGCATGCTAAGCCGACTTAACAAGGTCGACTTAAAGTAACAAGTGTAGACATAGCCAGAGAGATAATTTTATGTGGAGGGGACCGCATGGTGAAAGGGTTAACAAAGGAGTGTGAGGGAGGCAACTGGCTGAGGGTAGAATCTGAACAGGAACAAGCTTTTGAAAAGATATAGGCAGAGGCAGAATTGTGCAGAGCCTTGAAAGTGTAGGCAAAATGTTTACAACTGATAAAGAAATTCATCTGGAGCCAGAGAAGGAACTCATAAATGGAGCTCATGTGGGTGGAATAAACTGAGGTCAAGGTGATGAAGACCAGGCATATAGGCCAGGGCCTGGGTTGCCCGAAGTTATTAAAATGTAAATCATCAATCTAAGAGTCAATTTATCAAAAACCATAAAAAGTAATGTTGACAACAATAATATCAAAGGCTTTTATAAAAGAATACCCAAGCCAAGTTGGCTGAAGTAGGTTGGGCAGGAAAACCTGTGTTTTTATAAGGCTTAATCCTGCTGTTGCCAACTCTTGCAGTTTTATTTTGAGTCTCCTTATAGTTGCTGTTTTTCCTAAAGAGTGAGCTCCAAGTGTCAAGTGACTGAGAATCTCAGCTTTAATTTAATAAAAAAGTAAATTTCTAGGCCCCAGGTTATGGAGATAAGCTTGTAAATGTGACCTGAGTTCACCCTGAAGGGTCTCCACCTAGAAGGCAATAAAAAGAACATCAAGCTTATTTATGTCTTTAACTGTAATTTTTTAACATAACTTCATGATTTTTTTGTTATTGTTGTTGAGTCTCTCGATTTTTCATCACCTTGAGCATATAGTGCTTCATATCTTACATCTACTGGGCTGGATTCAAGCTCCAGGTGCAATCTTTCAACACATGGGGATTAAAAGAAGAGAACCTAGGTTTCAGGGCAAGAATAGTGGAGCTGTAGAAGGGGTGAAAACAATCAAAGTGATAACAACTTTAGTTTTTTAATGAGCTGCATCAGACTTACATTGTGACTTAGTAGTGACCTAGTAGCTCCATATCCCATTACAACCAATCTTTTGAATCATCTTCTTTAACTCAAAGTTGTATTATTCATACATTTCACTGTGTACATGACAAAATATTTCTTACCACGAGAACTGATTACCACACTAAACCAAATGCTTTCTTTTACATGCACAGAAAAAGCAAAACAATTTTGCTAGTAAATTCTGTGGTTTTCATAAAGGACTATGAACATGTCATTCTGTCTTTATGGTAATGAATTATTTCCTTTCAAAGGTAACAACTTTGAACCACAAGTATTTCCGCACACACTTAGAGGACAGCCTTTCACTGGGAAGATCACTTGTGATTGAAGATATAAGTGAAGAGTTGGATCCAGCACTGGATAATATATTAGAAAAGAATTTCATTAAATCAGGAACCTCTTTCAAGGTTAGTTACCTAACAAAAGAATTACAATAGTGTTTATTTTATTTTGAATAATATAATTCTTTATTTAGCTTTCTGAAGCTGTACTAAATGGAACATATTTTATTTTCTGTGGGCTAATACAAATGAATTGAAAACAGCAAATTGAAGTAATAAAATGGTTGAGATGGCATGTCAATCTACTAGCAGAGTGACATGATGGTGTGTAAAGAATCCAAGTTTAATCAGGGTCCCTCCTGTTTCCAAGCCAGCAGCCAGTTGCATTAATCTTATTCAATAGTGGGTGTGCTTTCAATTGATTTTTAAATGACGGGCCCAGTGTAATTTGAGTTGACTGACCATAAGTTTTGAGGCTTAACTTGGCTTAAGTTTCTTGCTTGGCCATGCTGGTCTCCACAGCCTGACATCCTTCAGTTGGCAGAGACAAATAGGAATATTGTGTGGCCTCTCAGATGTCTCAGTTTCTGCATACCACAGCACATAGTAAGACAAAATACATAACATGTATGCTTGCAGTTGCAGAGATAATGATAGAGGTATAACAAGCTATCCCTGAATGTCTGGGTGACATACTTTTCCACTGCCAAGGGGCATATTTTCTCACTGCCCCTCATATCACCAGATGGTGAGAATGGAATATAGTCAAGGGTGAGAACCCGATATAGGTAATATAATATTTGATAATTAGTAGAGAGGTAATTAGGTAAAAGCTGTTTATAGAAAGTTATAAAAAGTCACCATTTAGACAAAGGGGTGCGTTCCAGCATTGCCTGATTCTATAGGATGTGCTGCTGGTTGGATCAGAGGATCCACTGACTCCCCTGAAGGAAGCCGTTCCTGTATACAGTCTTCTGAGTGACTATTTAGTTCTCCAGGTTTAGTGAGAATAATATATTGTAGTTTATTTTGGCTTTGTATTTAACTAGTATATTTATAGAAAACCTTGCACATTAAACCTTATTGATCTGCAAATCGGGTGTACCCTGTCTCACCGATATCCACACCAATCCCTGAACAGCCAGTATCAACAATGCTCCTTTAGCCCCCACTAAGAACAGAATAAATGGGCTTCAGAAAATATAACATCTAATTATCTTCATCAAAGTGCTGATCATAATGATCTTTAACCAGAGTAAAAATATTCCTTGAAAACATCGTACTTTTTGGAGTGTGCTTTATTGGTAATAAGAAATATCTGTGCTTCTCTTATGTCTTTTTATTCTTGTGCTCAAATGATTCATGCGATCCCCTTCCCCTTAATTTAGTGATGTAACAGCACACACATATAATTTTGATTTCCTACAGAAATGAGGGAAGTATCTATCATTCTTCTAGCATCCATTATGGCTTCCATTTTTTTCCTGTAATTCTCACCCTCCATTGTGACTTCCTGTAGACCAAGAAAGTCACCTTTCTAAACTATAAAAGGGAAAAAACAAAAGCATCCCCAACTAAACTAACTATCTTATTTAATCCTAAAACCCCCAAATAATTATTTGTCTTTGGGCTATTTTCATCTTTTTTAATTTTCGATGTAACTATGTATAACTACACTGGAAGATAAAGACTACTTGACAGAATCTGTAATTCAGATTAATGGTGGTAACGAAAATTGTCCTCTATAAAACTTTTTAAACATTCTTTGCTGCTCTTTTGGTTGAGTTGCCAGAGCAGGGTAGGCAACAGTAGCGATGTGGAAATACCTCCTCCTAACCCACTCTCCCCAGTGCTAGTGTTTGAAGTAGCCCAGGTCAGCTTATCTGTGCCTGGCAAGGAAGCTCATAGCCACTGCTTAAACTTCCTTGCACTAGTGTGCACACGTGCAGCTTTTAGGAAATATTGGAAATGATTTGTAGGTTTTAAACAGCTTTGTGAATAGAATATGTAACTGATGTATATATTACTTTATATAAATGTGAGGAATAAGATATTTAGCTTTGCAGAGACACTTGAAAGTCACCTTGTAATAAAGACAGAATTTAAGTTTTATCTCATCTTTCTGGATTTATTAATATCTACTCTTCCTTTCCCATTCATGAGAGAAACATGATATCTGTAAAGGTCAGCATTATCTCAGGATTCCACTCTTAAGCTGTATGATTAATTATGTGTAAATTCAAGACTATAATTATAATGCCCTTGAAGTCACTGAACCTCCATGCAGGAAGTGATCCCTGCTTACATTTTGAGTATAGTACTACTTTTATAACACACCATAACTGCTAAATTATTCTTTGTTCCCTGACCTTTATTGAGGCAGCTTGACTTTTTTCATAATAAATTTGACCTATGAAACAAATATACTAATTGGCATTTGGCATTGTTCTTGCAAATTTGTCAATGTTTCCATAGTTGTACAAGATCAGTTAACAATACAAGTAAAAAATGAAATTCATTTCCTTTCACTTGACCCTTGTTAACATTTTCTTCAGGTGAAAGTTGGTGATAAGGAAGTAGAGGTAATGACTACCTTTAAACTGTATATTACCACAAAACTCCCCAATCCTGCTTTCACGCCAGAGATCAATGCTAAAACATCTGTTATTGATTTTACTGTTACAATGAAGGGACTTGAGAATCAATTACTAAAAAGAGTCATTCTTACTGAGAAACAGGTAAGCTAGCAAGATTAACAAAGAACTGCAATACTAATAGTGCAATAGTGATACTTATTTGTTTATCTAACTTTTATGTACGGAAAGAAAAATACAAGTAGGGCAGGGCAAACTGACAATCTTCTCACATTTTATTAAGTTTTAAAAAGGATATTTCTAAACAACAAAAATACACAGTTGTGGTTTTTTTCTGGAGTGAGAACATATGGAAAAGAGGCCTGTCAATGTGGTAATATCAGCATCAGAAATTATATACTGGCATTTGGCATTTATTAATATAGTTCAAGCTGGATAAACACAGGAAAACACCATGCTGCTAAAACAAAGAAATAAAAGAAGTAATAGAAATAGCATGTAATAGCACTGGTGAGCTGCAGTATGGACAAGTGCTTTTTAAATATGATGCATTGGTACAATCAATAAACAGTTGTATCATTTTCTTGATTTCTGATATTAGGAGCTAGAGGGAGAACGAATTAAACTCATGGAAGATGTAACTTTTAATAAGCGGAAGATGAAAGAATTGGAGGACAATCTTCTCTATAAACTAAGTGCAACTAAAGGTTATGTATTCATCAGTAAAACAGGGATTTTTGTAAGGAAAATAAAACTAATCAGTGTCTATATAGCAAAGCCTTTATGTGAACCATAAAAAAACCAAAAACAAAAACAAAACCCAAGAATATGTATATTAAACCACACGTACGCTTTAGCAGAAGCTCATCTAAGGAAAGTAACAAAGCTACTTTAGCCAGAAATTCAGCTGTTGTAAACTGATATACTCTGAAATTAATGCAACAAGGCACATTTATACCAGCCCATTGTGTAATAAAAAGAACATGATTATGGAATGGCTTTCTTAAAAATACCTGTCCTGATTGGATATAAAAGCCAAAGACATTATTAGATTCACTGTGCACATGTATCCTAGTGGACTTACTCTCCTGGGTCAGCTGAGTTGCCAGCAGCATGTCCCACTCTCCTGATAGCTGAAAAAGAGAGAGAGAGAGAGAGAAGACAACAGCCTTGTCTAAAAGGGAAAGATTTAGATTTTTTTTATATAATCTACCTTTCATCCAGACACAAATGTTATTTTGCTTTAAATTATGTCTTATCCCACAATAATTAATCTGCATGGAAGCAATTTGTTTCTAGTTCTAAATAATCTGTAGTGCTAAAAGGTTTGTATAGCTGCATTACAAAACAGCTATGCCACTTCACTTAGTCCTTCCATCGCTTGTCCGTATGACATAGAGGACCTTGAAAATTACAGACCAGTCAGTCTAACTTCAATAGTTGAAAAGATACTGGAACGAATTATTGAACAATCAGTTTGTAAGCACCAAGAGAATAGACAGTGAACTTGCCAGGGTTATCAGCTCAGGAGAAATTTACACAGAGAAATATTCATTTCTATTGAGGAATTGAGAGACCTGGTGGAATGATGGCCACATGTTTCTGCACGTTCTAGGGAACTTGCATGTTGTTGGGTTAAGCACTGCAGCTCCAGGGTGTGATCTACATGGTTTTCCAGGAAAGTGACCTCCTGCATTCTGAAATTCTATAGCCACTACTGTTTACCCCAGGTCTGCAGTACTGTCCTAAACTACCAGTTAGTGTTCAATGACCAGGCCCAGATGCAGCAATCCACCAAATGAAGCCTATCCAGAAAAATGTCATGCAGAAGTCATTGCCTGGTTTCATTCTTCTCTTCCTCTAGCAGTATCTGCATAGCTTCACAGTGGTTATAGTAATGGCAGTCTTCCATTTTCTACACAGCCATTAGACTGCAGGATTCTCTGTATGTCTGGAACTGCCTATATACCTGTCTATACATACATATTAATGATGGTCAGGATTGTAGTGCTTCCTCTAGGTGGTGTGACAGCAACTTGAAAATGGAGCAGTTTGAAAATAGCACTGTCTGGTCTCTAGTAAAAGCCAAATGAATTATTGGATACCATTGACAGAATCATGGAAATTTGACCCCAAGTCCCAAAAATCCAGTTGATTCTTGTAGGTATCACACAGTTCACTAAATAAACAATAAATAATAATAAACAATCCAATCAACAATCCAGTTCAATAATGCAATAAAGAATCCAAGCTGTGAAATACTGCATCCTAGAATATCTACCCAGGATGCTATATGGTTATTACCAAAAAATGGAACACTCTATGGGTATTTCTAGACTGAATCAACTGCATTGGGCTCCATGTATTGACATAGTGGGATCAACTGAGTGGCCAGTGGAGATCTACTCAGTTGATCTCAGAAGTGCTCTCCGGTCAGCGTAATAACTCAACCCCCCAGAAAAGAATGGCACTGCATTGACCGGAGGTCATTTTGCATTGGTGCAGCCCAGTGAAGATGCAGCAGTAGGGGATCATAAGTAAATCACTGGGAGATACGGATTCTACAGTACATAACTTGCATATCTCCTGTTGACCTGGTACAGCAGTGTAGACCAGGCCTTTATGCTGTGATTCACAAAGGATGTGTCTTAAATCATTTCATACAAATCAGTGTGGACATATTCTTTTGGCTTAGTTATACCTGTATCATTATAGTGAGGAAAAACTTTCAAAAAAAGCTTTCCCATGTAAACAAGGTGTTATTTAAAGATTACTCAGAATGCATCTGTTTTAGGGACTGCAGAATAAAGAGCAGCATTTTTAAAATACCTAAGCAATTCAGGAGATTGTCTCATGGACTTTTCACGGCAACAATCCACAGAACCTGAAATGCTTTCAAGAATGCAGTTCACTGGATGCATGTGAAAGCAGAAGGCACAATTGTATCTTTTATCAGTATAGTAATATCTTCAGCAGCAGTGCAATTCTTTAAGGGTATGTCTACACTAGAAAAGCTAGGTTGACTCTGTTAAGTTGACTTAACAAGGTCAACTTAAAGTCGACCTTGTTAAGTTGACTTAGAGCGTCTACACTAAAATCTTAAGTTGACTGCCTGTGTCCACACACGCAAGTGCTAAGTCGACGGAGAGCCACGGCTCCCTTCTGCCAGGGAGCCATAGCTCCCTTCTCCCCAGTCCTAGGTTGACTTAGGGAATTAAGTCAACCTAGGGCGTCCACACCGGCTTTAGGTCAACTTAACAAGTCGACTGAAGTGTTAAGTGGGAGTTATTAAGTAGACTTAAGCATCCTTAAGTCTACCTAACTTGCAAGTGTAGACATACCCTAAGGTACTAAATATAAAACTTGGTATTTTTATTTTTGTATTTGTTTTGCTTAAACTGCATTTTTAAAAGATAAAACTCAATAAGTCATGTCAGTATGAGGTAAATAACTTCTGTAATTTTCATTTTTGAGTTCTACATATAGGAAATTCTAAACAATTTCATAATTGCCCTTTTAGGTTCTTTAGTAGATGATGAATCTTTGATTGGCGTATTGCGAACAACTAAGCAAACAGCTGCTGAAGTCTCTGAAAAGTTATACGTGGCAGCAGAAACTCAAGTGAAGATTAACACTGCACAAGAGGAATATCGACCTGCTGCTACACGAGGAAGCATTCTTTATTTTCTTATAACAGAAATGAGCATGGTCAATAACATGTACCAAACTTCACTGGCTCAGTTCCTAAAGTTATTTGATCAATCCATGGCTAAGTAGGAATATATAGATTTCTTTACCTTTTAAAATTTTCTCTTTCCATTCCAGTTAATATTTATATTAATTACATTATTGCTTTGTTTTGCTCTCCTATTTTAGGTCTGAGAAGTCTCCTTTACCCCAGAAAAGAATCTCAAATATTATCGAGTATCTTACATTTGAAATATTTACATATTCTGTCAGAGGTTTTTATGAAAACCACAAATTTCTTTTTACCCTTCTTCTGACACTAAAAATTGATCTGCAGAGAGGGCAGGTCAAACCCAAAGAGTTCCAAGCACTTATTAAAGGTAATACATTCAAAAGAGATGTTGTATTTAAACTAGTAATTATTTGAATTTCTTTTGGAAAGCTTTGATCCTTTTTAAAGTTATAAATATTAGAAAGTAAACGTTTTTTATCTTCTGATTTACTTTATACCAAAGTGTGTTTTTAGGTGCACAGCTTCTACCACAACTTGTAACAAGTTGGCTATACCTGTTCCCTGTGGAATTTGAGGTGGTTTATGGCTGTTATGAGCAACTCCAACACTAAGCTTCACCTTCTATTTTAGACTATTGGAAGTTCTGTCTCTTGAACAAGATGGTAGTTCAGCAATTGCCAACCAGCTTCTTGTATAGACTTTATTTTTCTGCAGAAAATAGCAATCTCATTTTGCCTCTGGCTCCTCTGTACCTTCCCTCATCTGGGAAATCACTAAGGATGCATCTACATTTGTAAATTAAGTCGCCTTAAGCTTGCTTAAGGCGACTTAATTTACTCTGCGTCTACACTACACTTTTCTTAAGTCGACTTAAGCAAGATGCTTAAGTCGACTTAAGGGAAATTAAGTTGACTTTTTAAAACCTCATTTTAAGTCGACTTTTGGCTTATGTCGACTTTCTAAAGTCGACTTAAGCCAGTGTAGACATGGAGTAGCCCTAAGTCGACTCTAAGTTGACTTAGGGCTCTCCAGGACTCCCCCACTGCCCTCCCTGCCAGGGGGGGTGGCACAGGGAGAGCCTGGCATGCCCCCCACAGGGCAGGGCAGAGCCCTGCCCACCCTGCCCCTATGCCCTGCCAGGGTACCTGTCCCCCTTTGCCCCATTGTACCCAGGTACAATGGGGCAAAGGCTGAGCCCCCTAGCACTTGGCAAGGGGTGCCCCTCCCGCCACTGTGGACCAGTCCAAGGTCCCCCTAACCCCTAGAAGTCGACCTAGGCATCCAGTGTGGATGCTCTAGGTCAACTTTGTAGGGTCCCCCCAAAGTCGACTTCAAATTTAAGTGTAGACATGCTAAGTCAACGTAACAAAGTCGACTTAAAGTCGACTTTGTTAAGTCGACTTAGCTAAGTCAACTTTAATTAACAAATGTAGACATAGCCTAAGGGTGCAACTACACTTACAAGTTAGGTTGACTTAAGGATGCTTAAGTCGACCTAACTTACTCCCTGTTCACACTGGGCTTTTATTAAGTCGACTTAAGCTGTTCCTTGAGTCAACTTAAGGAAAGTTTAAGTTGACTTAATAACACCTAGTTTTAGGTCGACTTAAGGCAGTGTGGATGCCCTAAGTCGACTTATTCCATAAATCGACCTAGGGCGGGGGGCAAGGGAGCCCTGCATGGCTACCTGGCAGAAGGGAGCCACGCAGCTCCCTTCTGCTGGGAATAACGGCTCCTTTGTCCCCAGGAGAGCCCCTGCTCCCTTCTCTCCAGGACCTTTGGCTTCCCAACAAGAGGAGCCGTGGCTTCTTTTTTGCTGGAAAGTCACGGTCCGGGGAGAAGGGCTCCCCAGCCGGGGCTCCAGTGGGAGGGAATACCCCGCTGCCCTGGCTGGGGGGCGAGGGAATCCCTGCTGCCACAGCCAGGGCTCCAGCAGCAAGGGAATCCCTCACTGGAGCCCCAGCTGGGGCGGTGGTGATTCCCTCGCCACTGGAGCCCTAGCCAGGGCGGCGGGGGAGTCCCTTGCTGCTGGAGCCCCAGCAAGGGATTTTCTCCCCACTGGAGCCCTGGCTGAGGAGCCAGAGCGTCTCCCTTGTCCTTGGGAAGCTGTGAGCGGCTTGTCCCAGGGAGAGCCAGCCACGTGGAGAGCCAACTGTGCGCAGCTGGCTCTCCCCAGGGGAAGCCGGGAGCCGCAGCTCCTCTTATCCCTGGGAGCTGCCGCTCCTTTAGTCTGGGGAGCCAAGGCTCCTTAGGAGCCTCAGCTCTCCCTCGACCTATCCAGTCAACTTAGAGAGTCTAGTGTATAATCTCTAAGTCGACTTAATAAGGTTGCCTTTAAGTCCACTTAAGAGTCTTGTGTAGACTCTCTAAGACAACTTAATAAAGTCGACTTAACTTTCTGAGTATAGACATAGTCTAAAGCATTGAAGCTTTCCTCTACAGTGGCATAGTAATCCTGCAATCATCAAGCATATCCAAAAGTTACTTTAGTTTAAGACTGTTTTTTTTTTGAAGAGGCCAGGAGCCTGCGCATAGATGCCCTATGGCTTAGTGGCCAAAAGGCTTCTTTTATGCTTTTCCCCAGGTGCCCTTCATCACTAGAGTAGTACAGAAGATCAGAAAGGAAGAAGCTGAAATGGTCTTAGTGATCCCCCATTTTCTCAGGACACCTTGATTTCTTAACCTTGTGAATGTGTCAGTGGAGCCGCCATTGTTCCTGAAACCAAAGCCAGATTTTTGATTTTAGAATCCAGTTCTTCATCAGGAGCCAAGCAAATTATATCTAGCAGTTTGGGATTTGAAAGGAAGTTTCTAGAACTAAAGTGTTATTCTGCTAATCTCACTGAAACTTTTTTAGCATTAGGAGAAAATAAACAAACAGGGCTTACTCAAGGATTTGGCCTCATTTCAAAACTTGTTATAGAAAGAGACATATTTAGCACCGTGTAGCCAAAATATCTCATGTTTTAGAGTTTTTACTAGATGGTTTTTATATTGGTTTGCAGGCTGAAACCTTAAAAATACATGCTTCTTCATTGTCTGCAATTTTGAGTATATCCAGAAAATCTTCCCTCAGGAAATAAGTCACTTCAACTACAGCATCCTTCTATGTTGCATGGAGGTCCTTCTTGGGATTGAACAGTGTGCTCAATGCCCTTAATGCATGCACCCTTTGAACCTGTGAAATCAATTTCACTGTATTCTTCTTCGAGTGATGTCCCTGTGTGTGCTCCACATCAGGTGTCATCACGTCCCGCGGTGCAGAGCGGAGTCTTCTTAGCAGTAGTGCTGGAGGGAGCTGCACACGCCGGTCGCCGCTCGCGACTGTTGCAGCCTGCCTTGGCGCGCGCAGCTCCCTCTCTCCCTCAGTTCCTTTTCAACCGCCCTCGGGTGAAGATGGTGTCTTTCCTGATTGTTCAAACGGTCGAACCTGAAACAAAAAAGGAAAAGAAGAGGACTTTAAGTCATCATTAGTTATCCCTCGCTTTCTTTCTCTGTTTAAAAGAAGACAAAAAAAAAAGCCGCTTCGCCGGCTTCGAGCTGGCCGGCTCGTTAACGGCTTTCCTCCTCGTCTCTGTCCCTTCAAAATGCCTTCCTCTCCGGGATTCAAGAGGTGTTCCTCCTGCAATGACCCTTTCTCGGCCTCTGACGGACACTCGCAGTGTGTCCGATGCCTTGGGGATGCTCATGTCCCTCAGAAGTGCTCTCATTGCCACAAGCTCAGTGCGAGAGCCAGGAAGGAGAGGGAGCTCAGGCTGAAGATGTTTTTAATGGAGAGATCCTTAGCCCCCGGCTCAACCTCTGACTCAAGCAAGCTCCCTCAGACCTCCAACTCCAGACCTACTTCTGCGGTTGGGACCAGCACCTCGAAAAGGGGACGCTCCCCCTCGAGAAAGTTCCCAAAAAGCAGTGCCCCCAAGGCTTATGGTTCCTTGGGCACGAAACCAGCTGAAAAACCGAGGAGCACAAAGCCCTCCTCTGAAGAGCCGAGTCTAAGGGGTAGGCACTCTGCCTCCCCGTCAATTGCGGCTCCGGAGAAAGCGGCTCCAAGTAGGACTTCGGACCGTGCGGCCCCGGGACCGCCTCTGGCTCCGCTTGATGGTGCGGTGCCGTTGCCACCGGAGCAGCCGCTGTCGGCACCGGGCTCCCACCACGGAACTCTCCCAGTGACAGCGCAGCCCATATCTGCCTCGGCACCAGCCCCGGCTCCAACCACGGCACCGCGGAAGAGGAGCAGGAAGGAGAAGCACATCTCCCCTCCTCATTCTCCAGCTGTCCGTTCGGGGCACGATCCTTCCCCGCCTTACTCGGATCGCAGCCATACATGCCATTCTTATGACTGCCGATCCAGAAGCAGGTCCCTCTATTCAGACACTCCTATGTTCGGTCAAGAGTCAGCTCTAGGGAGGCACGGCACTATTCCTCCTGCTGCCCATACACCTCTTCCCATCATGGATCCTGTGCTAGGCGGCAGCACCGCTCCCCGTGCCCTAGCAGATACTCTCACCATTCTCACCTTCATCATCATCATCATGATCGTCGCTCTTGCTCCCCACGGCGATCTCCAAGCCCTCCTCTATCTACCCTATCTGAGCAGTCCTCAATCCCACCTCGCTCTGTCTGTACTGCAGACGAAATTTCGTCTTCATGCCATTTGACCCTGCCAACAGAGGAGGCGATCATACCATCCACAACATCTTTTGGTGATGATGCAAAACAATTTAATGATTTGCTTAAAAGAGTGGCAAAGGAGCTGGAAATACCACTGGAAGAGGTCACCGAGTCTCAACATAAGCTCCTCAAGATCTTACATACTTCAGGGTCATCAAAGATAGCCATCCCAATGGACTCAGCCCTGATGCACCCAGCCAACGTAATCTGGGAAAATCCAGCCACTACACCAGCAACAAACAAAAGGAATGACAGAAAATGGTATATTCCTGCAAAAGGAATGGAATTCTTATTCACTCACCCTCCACCTAACTCACTGGTTATGGATGCAGCTAACCAAAGAGGAAAACACTCAAACTTCAAGGCCACTCCTCAAGATAAAGACTGGAAACGTCTTGACCTCCTGGGTAAGAAGATATACTCGTCTGCCACCTTGCTCTTGACGATTGCGAACTATTCGGCTTTGCTATCGAATTATAGCCATTTGATCTTCGAAAAGATGGCACAATTCTCAAGTGGCCCATCGGATAATAGATGGGAACAGCAAAGACCCTTGGTAATGGAAGGCCAACTCATGGCAAGGACGTTGCTTCAAGCATCCATGGACGTAGCTGACACAGCGGCGAGAGCACTAGCCACCGCCGTGGTTATGAGAAGAGCATCCTGGCTCCAGTTGGCAGCTCTGCCCAAAGACCTTCAGTCTAAAATTGAAGATTTGCCCTTTGATAAGATAAACCTCTTCTCTGACAAAACAGATGCAACCGTGCATGCGATGAAAGATTCCAGAGCGACGCTGCGCACTCTCGGAATTTATACTCCAACGTATAAAAGGAAGCAATCCAGATTCCAGCCTTTCACTCGTAGGTACCAACCTTACTTTCAACCCCAACATCAGCAGAGGCACTATGACACCTCGCTAAGAGGGAGACAGAAAGGTTACAGGAGAAGACAGCACTCCCAATCATCCTCCAGTACTCAGCCTCAACCTCAGAAACAGCAATTTTGAAGTCTTGGTCGAGGGTTTGAGACTTCCTCCTTCTCACGCAGCAACAGACCAATCTTCCTTAAGTTTCGAGTTTTGCCTGAGACAATTTCTACCTGCCTGGTCCCTCATCACATCGGACAAGTGGGCTCTGGAGATTGTGAGCAAAGGGTATTCCATCCCATTCACTTCCCATCCACCTCCACACTTCCCTTCCCCGTCCCTTTTCAGGGACATCTCTCACGTACAAGCCCTTCAACAAGAGATCGGGCAACTCCTGAGTCTAGGAGCAATAGAACCAGTTCCAACTCAACACAGGGGCAAGGGATTTTATTCCCGTTACTTCATAGTCAAAAAGAAGTCAGGCGGATGGAGACCAATTTTAGATCTCAGATCTTTAAACAGGCAAGTCAAGAAACAAAGATTCAAGATGGTCACCCTAAGCAAAATAATTCCCATGCTGCGTCAAGGAGATTGGTTCTCATCCCTCGACCTAAAAGACGCATACTTTCATATCACCATTCAGCCTGCTCACAGAAGGTTCCTTCGCTTCGTGGTAAACAACCTCCATTACCAACACAAGGTGATGCCTTTCGGCCTATCGACAGCACCCCGAACCTTTTCCAAGCTACTGGCGGTACCCATAGCCTTCCTAAGGACAAAAGGGATAAAGATCTTTCCCTATCTGGACAACTGTCTAATATCAGCACGAACCAAAGAGGCTGCCACCAAGGCCACCACTCAAACCATCACCCTATTCAAACGGTTGGGTCTGCGCATAAACACAGAAAAATCGACTGTCGAACCCACCAGAAAAATTGTTTTCATCGGAGCCCTTCTGAACTCCATGTCAGGCATAGCATCTTTGCCTGTACAGATTCACTTCACTGGTAGACCTAATCAACACTGTAGAAAATGTTCCCGTTGTCACCACTCGCACAATATTGCAGCTCCTAGGCCACATAGCTGCCTCCACCTCTGTGGTCCCAAACGCCAGGCTGCACATGCGAGCACTACAACATTGGCTGACAACAGTATACAAACCAAAATTTCACAACCTAAACAAAAGGATTACGGTACCAACACACATAAGGGACTCGCTTCACTGGTGGACCAGACCGCAGAATGTTCTGTCCGGAATACCATTCCTTCCACCACAACCTACTATCATGTTGACTACGGATGCCTCCCTTGTAGGATGGGGCGCTCACATAGATCGGTCGACCATCCAGGGTCTCTGGTCAAAAGCCGAATCTACCCTCCACATAAATGTTCTAGAGCTGAGAGCTGTTCGCTATGCCTGTGAACATTTCCTTCCCATGATACGCAACAACCCAATAAGAGTAATGACGGACAACATGGCCTGCATGTTCTATATCAATCGACAAGGAGGAGCGAGATCATCATCCCTTTGTGCAGAAGATGTTAGCCTATGGAACTGGTGCATATGGCACAATGTCACCATTGCAGCTTCCTATCTTCCGGGGAAACAGAATGTAACTGCAGACGTTCTAAGCAGGACCTTCCCTTTGAACCACGAGTGGGAAATCGACAATATGCAGCTAAAAGGCATATTTGCGCGATGGGGACACCCAGTGATCGACCTCTTCGCGACTCATCTCAATCGAAAGTGTCACCGCTTCTGTTCCAGGGCAGGCATAGGTCCCAAGTCGATGGGGGATGCCTTCTTTATCACCTGGTCTCAATGTCTCCTGTACGCTTTTCCCCCGATTCCCCTAATTTCCAAAGTACTACAGAAGATCAGAATGGACCAAGCCCGTGTCATTCTCCTGGCGCCAGCCTGGCCAAGACAACATTGGTTTGCAGATCTACTAGATCTATCGCAACACAAACCAATACCATTACAACCAATGCCGAACCTGTTGACCTAGAACTTCGGCCGGTCTCACCATCCAGAGATCAAGAAGCTTCACCTCAAGGCATGGTTCCTCGATGGTTCAATCAGGATGAATTACAATGCTCACAGGCTGTTAGACACATATTGCTGAATAGCAGAAAGCTAAGCACAAGGAAAACTTACCTGCTCAAATGGCGGAGTTTCCAAAGCTGGTGTGACCGCAATCATATTGTTCCGTTGTCGTCTTCAGTCCCACAAGTCCTGGACTATGTCCTGGAGCTGAAGCAGTCTGGTCTCGCTATTAGCTCCCTGAAAGTTCATTGGCAGCGATTTCAGTATTCCATAACCATCCTAATGACTCATAATTCCTTAGCCATCTGATAATTAAACGCTTTCTAATGGGCGTTCAGAGACTATTCCCTGACATCCGCCCCCCTCCACCCGCTTGGGACCTGAATATGGTCCTTAATACACTGATGAAACACCCATTCGAACCTTTGGTGACCTGTTCTGAATACTACTTGTCGATGAAGGTGGCTTTCCTAGTTGCCATAACTTCAGCAAGAAGAGTAGGAGAGATCAACGCACTCATGACGGAACCCCCATATACAGTCTTCCAGAAGGATAAAATTACATTACGCCTTCACCCCCAGTTCTTATCCAAAATAGTTACTCATTTTCACATAAATGAACCAATACACTTACCTACCTTTTATCCAAAGCCACACAGAAACTGTCACGAATCAGTTCTCCACACTTTGGACGTCTGGCGGGCGTTATCTGTCTACCTAGAAAGAACAAAACAATTCAGGAAATCAAACAGACTATTCGTCTCCTTTGCAGAAAGATGCAAGGGTGAATCAATTTCTAACCAAAGACTTTCAAAGTGGATAAAGGACTGTATTCACGCCTCCTATCGACTAAATAAAAAACAACTCCCAGAGGGAGTTAGAGCTCACTCCACACGAGCAATGGCGGCTACAACTGCCTTCTTGACTAACATTTCACTCTCAAATATCTGCAAGGCAGCTACTTGGTCCTCGCCACACACATTCACTACTCATTATGCAATTGACAAGGCCTCACATAGTGACGCTAGAGTGGGAACAGCGGTGCTTGCCTCTGTACATGGAAGTCCCTCCTCCATGACTGACAATGGCTACAAAGTCACCTGATGTGGAGCACACATAGGGACATCGCTCGAAGAAGAAGAAGGGGTTGCTTTACCTGTAACTTCTGTTCTTCGAGACGCGTGTCCCTGTGGGTGCTCCACTACCCTCCCTCCTTCCCCTCTACTTCGGAGTACTTACCTTTGCTCCGCGGTTGAAAAGGAACTGAGGGAGAGAGGGAGCTACGCGCGCCAAGGCAGGCTGCAACGGTCGCGAGTGGCGACCGGTGCGTGCAGCTCCCTCCAGCACTACTGCTAAGAAGACTCCGCTCTGCACCGCGGGACGCGATGACACCTGATGTGGAGCACCCACAGGGACACGCATCTCGAAGAACAGAAGTTACAGGTAAGCAACCCCTTCTTATTTGACTATCAAAATTACTTTTTTGAGTGCTATGGGTATCAGGTTTGGGAGCTTTGTCAGTTGATCCACCCTGCTTCATCTTTTACAAAGATAAGATGGTTTTAGGACTCGATCACATCTTTGTTTGAAAAGTAAATTTTAATTTTTCATTGAGCCAGAAGTTCTCATTGCCTCCTTTTTGTCCACCTGCTTTTCATCCAAAGAAGCAGCTGTGGCATTTACTGATATAAGATTGGTCTTAAAGTTTTATCTGAAGAGAACATAAGAAAAACAGCAGCTTTGCTAATTGTATTTCATCCAAGAAAAAGCTGTGTCAAGGCATCTAAGTCATGTCTTACAGTGGACCCGCTAATGCATTGTTGAGAAGTGTAGAGCAAAAGGACACAATCATCCAGACTTCATTCAATAAGAACAGTGATGCTATCATAAAATCTCTAAAACTACAAGTTGATCATCCCTAAATACATTTACCAAGTTTTACGAGATAGATACTCATTCTTCAACCAAAGCAGCCTTTGGCAAATGAGACTTGCATGCTGTGGTGATTCCTTAGAGTAAGGAAATCCTTTCTCTGGCTGACATTATTTTGTTCCCTTCTTAGGAATTTTGTCATTGCCAACAAAATCCCACACACAGACTTGGTGGACCTACTTCTGAGAGGGAATAGGAGAATTTATGATTGCTTACCTGAAAAGTTTCCTTTCTTTGAAGGGATAGGTCCATAGATCCAGCACTTCCCTAAAAAAGGAAGATCTGTTAAACTTATTTCTTCAAGGGGCTGATGCAGAACTAGAGATTCATCTTGTGTTTCACGGTCCTGAGTTAAGAGGGACTAGCTTTGGAAGCATCACAAAACTCAGGGGGTGTGGTGCGTAGGCCGATCCAGGCCTGAAGATTTTGTCACGCGAGCAGTGATAAGGCTGGGACAGCTTTGATTCTGTCCCCTACAACTACACATGTATCCATTCAAATAAAGGAAAATTTTCAGATAAGCAGTCATAAATTCTTCCATTCTGGTGGCCTGAGGGGAAATGTAGTTAGTTTTGGAGTTTCTGAGCAGCAACACTGAAATATCTTCAAGTTCTTCAGAGAAGAACCATTGCTCATTGGTGGAAAATCAAGGAAGAAGCTGTTAACAAAAAGGAAATCATGTTAAGAAATTTTATTCTGTTTCCTGATCCCTCTCCAAGTCTGTAACAATTGGGTTGTACACTCTCCAGGAGCTATACCCTTGCATTTTGTCCTCAGTTATATGTCAGACAATGAGGTCAACAGTCTCCTGGCTATATGGGCCTTATGTTGATCTTCATGCAGGATTGAGCTCTTCAGGATGGTGCAAGCTTCCTCCTTTTTCTATCTTTCCAAATTTCTTTGTTCTTCCCTGGCTTTCCAGTTAATTCTGATGGATTAATTGGTTAATGTTTGGTTAACATGTAAGCAGTGCTGGTGAAGGATTGTTTTTGACAGTAACAGATTCCCCTTTACCTTTACTTCTGTACTTGAGAAGTTCTTCATAAAGGATTATTTCTCTTCTAACAAGTAAATGTAATAATAAGTAAAAGTAATCTAATCTACATCATTATCATAGATTAAAAGGAAGTTAATTTATTAAAAGAATTTCCCCATGCATTAAAATAATCCACTATTAGGAAATAAAGTCAGGCCAATAAATCATTTTATAATAAAATAAATATTGAAAACAGCTAGGTACACTCCTGTAAAAATAAAGAAAACTGTTAGTAAATTCTAGAGCTGAAGGATTGTGACATGGATTTACAGTGCCCAATCTGAAGGATTGTGACATGGAATACGTTTTAAATATAAGCAAATATTTCAAGTTAATTATTCAAAAATAATGTTTAAACTAAGTCAGGTGCCTTTATAGTTGGCATCAGCTCTAACAGTTGTCACATCTTGTTCAGCTTTGGTTGTGGTAGTACCTACATGATATTGTACTAAATATATAACAGTGCACTTGAAATGTTTCTTTCATTCTGAAAGATTCTACTTGTTTCAGAGAACAGTTCCCTTTCTTAGGTGATATCTCAAAACAGAGAACTTTTAGGTGTATTCACTGTGTAGTCTGGTTCAAGGGGTTTAACAAGGACAACATTTTTTGCTTGCTCGTTTTTTGCGTGCTCATCAGTAACAGTACATACTTTTTTAAGACTTAGCAGGAGTTTCTTAAATTTGTTTAAAGACAAAGCTTCCAAATTAAATAATTGCATTCTGTGTTAACAACTTTCAATGCTTTCAAACTACGACTTTAATTAGAAAGATACCTGCATTCAGAAAGTAAGATAAATATAGAAATTTAATTTGTGAGTGAACATCTTAGCGGTGTGAGCAGAGCCACTCGCATTGAAAACATTTGAAAATATTAGATTATATCCTCCTCTTCCAGTCTGAAAAGAAGCTGTAGAGAATATGTGAGCAGAAAAACTCTCCATCCTTTTTTTCCTACTTCTCTGCCACAATAAGTCTCTTCGTTTGACACCACAGCATGTATTGTTTACTGGCATTCCTAAAATGTTTTATTTCAGTGGAACAGAAATATCAAGCATGATTCATGTGTATTTCATCACATTATTTTATTCCAGGGGGTGCAGCACTGGATCTAAAAGCTTGTCCTCCCAAACCATTCCGGTGGATTCTTGACATGACATGGCTGAACCTGGTAGAATTGAGCAAACTTCCACAATTTGCAGAAATTATGAATCAGGTGTCATGTTGTTACATTTATCTTTAATTTATTAATCCCCAAAGGTCCCAGTCAAGATTGGGGTCTCATTATCATAGATGCTGTATAGTCATATAAGACATGGTCACTACCTGAAGAACTTTTCTTAAAAAAAAATAAAAAATAGAAAAGGGCTGGGGAAAGGAGGCACAATATACAAGCAAAGTAATAAGAATGGTCATGGGCACATTGATTCTATGTCTTCCCTTTTTAAAAAAAAATATTTTAAGCATTTTTTTTAATATGTGGTTTGAAGGAGTGAGAGGGTATAGAAGCAAGAAACTGGGGAAAAGGAAATAAGTGAAGGAGACATACAGAGATTGAAGGAGAAAGGAAAGAAGAGGGAGAGGAGGAGGAAGGTAGACGTGCATAGAGGGCAGGAAGAATGAATCTAGTTTGAAGGGAAAATAAGGGAGATGATGGTGAAAGGTGATTGGGGCAAACAGAAACTGCGCAGAATTCAAATTTTAGAAAATAGGCTGCTATCTTTACTGGTTGCTTGTGAAGATCTGAGGTAGAGATGGGGTCCTTTTCCTGTCCTGCTGTTGCTGCTCCCAGCTGTTTCAGGGAAAGTACTTGCTGTGCCTAGAAGGCTTGCTTCATGCCCAGAAAGTCAATGGTCCTTTCTTGCCTTGCAATCTATGAATCTATGATTACTACAGTATACAATTTGGGAATCTGTCTATACAATTTATGAATTCTTGTTGACATTATGAAGTTATCATGAGCAGTTGCTATCAAAACTGCTGTATCATGAATGCTCCTCTGTAAATTTATCTACCTGCCTTAACTGCCTGAAAAACATGTCTTCCTCACACTGAGAACTATAGGAAAATATTTCCAGAGGGGTAGCCGTGTTAGTCTGTTATAAACTGTATCTGTGCAAGTTTCTTCAAGAGGTTTGTAGATTTCCATTTCATATGGATAAATTCAGTGCCTTGCATGGTAGAAATTTCCAGAGGGGTAGCCGTGTTAGTCTGTTGTTTTTTGCTATAGGAAAATACTTAACCATTCCCCTCACAGTGGTTTGGTGGGTGGCCAACCAGGGGATACCCAAATGGATCTGTGACAAATGTTGTAATATTACAATACAAGTGAGCATATATCTTCAGAAATGCTATGGAACTCTCCATGATGTGAAATAGAGTCAATCTACAATACCGGCAAAATTCAGCAGCAGTTGACAAGAATTATGGAAGCAACACAGAGTATCTTGTGTAACTCTCTAACTCCCTTTATTGTGGTGTCTTCACTACTCTGCACCAACAGGAAAAGCATTCCCATTGGCTCAGTGCTATGACATTTAAGCAGGTGGTTTTTATTAAGTAGATTTCCAGATCAATTGAGCATGTCTTAACTGACTGCTCAGTCAATCTGGAAAAATCGATCTGAAGGCAGTGACTTTGCTGCCATCAGTATACACACACCTATACATTCTCCATAGCATTACAATAGGGATATTATTAAAACATAATGTTCTAAAATAACTCTGTACAATCTCTTATAGGAAAAGTTTATTTATGTATTTATTCATGTAATACATTTAGGTATCTCGTAATGAAAAGGGATGGAAGAGTTGGTTTGACAAAGATGCTCCTGAAGAAGAAATTATTCCTGATGGATATAATGACTCACTAGATACTTGTCGTAAACTTTTGCTTATCAGGTGAGAATTATCGTAAATTTTGGAGCAGTATATATATATATATTCATGTTCATATATAAGTTACTTTTTGCAGTAAATGTAGAAGTATATCAATATGCAGTAATTAATAGTATCAGCACTATATAAAGTTTCTATATATGGCATGCAGCAATATTTACAAGTTAAGATTCACTCACTTTACAGCCATTTATTGAAGAAGGAAACTCTTTATGTTTGGAATCATCTACTAGTATATAGTTGATTGTTTTCCTGAAAACATCTTTCTTCAACCTAACCTTAAATATTCACCAATTTTAATCATGATTTAAATCAGCAAGCAGGAAACCTTGATATAAATCATCAATTTTAATCATGCTTTGTATTTGTACTTTTAAATTATTTTTCTAAAAAAAGGTTGATTCTCACCAATTGGTAACTATTATAAAGTTATATGCAAATAAACACAGCCTTTACATTAAATTTTGGTCCTTCTTTCGGTAACCAGGGGGTTACAATTATATGTATATACATCTGTTTAAGAAATTAGATTCTTAACTTCTATGTTTTAGAGTCTGTTAAACTTTACATCTTTATTATGGTAAAGAATGGCAAATGATGTCCAAACATAATAACTAGCATCCCAACCACCCAGATGGTATGGAAAACCATGGGTGCCACCACCTATGCTCCTCCTACCTCAGTGGCAATACTGGGACCCTTGGGCTGTGTATAGACAACAGCATCTATCCACAGCTACTTTACCACCATCAAGAATTCCACAATCACCTGCAACGACCATGGTTCCACTGAACAACATATTGACCCAGCAGATGACTCAGATGAACCATCAGACCAGGAAGAAGCTCCTCCAGAACTCTTCTCATTGTCTGCAGATGAGATTATAGTACCCCGTACCGCCTAATACTGGGGACAACGTCAAACAATTCCAGGACCTTTTTAAGAGCATCTCTGAGGCTCTTGAAATATCCCTGGAGGAAGTAACCAAGTCTTGCCACAAACTGTGAGACATTCTGCAAACTACCACATCAGCTAAGAGTGCACTACCTATCAATGATGCAATACTAGATCCCAAAAAACAATATGGCAAATACCTGCCACTGCACCACCATCTTGTAAGCAATCTGTTGAAAAGTATTATGTCCCTTCCGAAAATAATGAATATCTCTTTACTCACCCTGCACCTAATTCTCTAGTAGTACAGGTACTCAGCATGGACAATTTCAGTCTAAACAGTTAAACTGTGAAAAGCTAAGCACCTGAAACAGGATTTACAGTAGGAAGTGTTGGACGTCCATGAGTATAAGCAGCATCACCAGCTGTTCCTGTATCAAAATGTGTACATTGACTAATATTATCTATTATGTAGTGTAAATCTGTACACAATTAAAATTGAAGTTCAGCTTCTCATTAGCCTGTTCTTGATGGTGCTTTAATTTCACAACTGAACCAATCCAACTGTTAGAGTTTGGAATAACATGATTTCAATGTATCTAGTCTGTTTGTTATGAAAAAAGCAAAGTTCTCTAATACACCACATTTCTTGTTCCACTTGGACATAGAGGAAATTGTATATGTAAGTTTAATTGCTGGGGGAGGGAAGAGGGGTGGTTAAAAACATTTTACTATTGAGTCCTACAGGGCTGGGCTTGCTAACTATTTATAAGGTCTATTAAAAGATTTAAAAACAAATAGTTAAAAATGTTATTTTGGAATAGATTTTTTAAGTAATTTTATTGTCAATGTTTCCTTAACATATTTGGTCTGATAAGTAATCTTACAGTGTTAAATTTCCCTCCATAACCTTGAAATGAAATAAAATAAAGGAAAGAGTCACTGAATTTGTATCTCACTACATATGTGTAAATACTAGGTCTTGGTGCCCAGATCGCACTGTTTCCCAAGCCAGAAAGTATATTGCTGATTCACTGGAAGAGAAATATACAGAACCAGTCATTTTAAATTTAGAGAAGACTTGGGAAGAAAGTGATACACGAACACCCCTTATCTGTTTCTTGTCTATGGGGTCCGACCCAACTATTCAGATTGATGCCTTGGCGAGGAAACTTAAACTGGGTATGAACATAATTATTCATTCTCATCAGAAAAAGAAAATATAAATTTGGGGATTTTATTTTGGAAAACTGCTTTGTTAAATGTGGTTTACCATTAGTTGTCCCTGAAACTTTTTCATAGAAATGGAGGAAGTAATCAATAATTTAAATAAATACAGCAGTGCTGAAGATTATTCTTTAGGGAGTGCAGCAGTACATTGCTTGGTACTGAGATTATTCATTCCATAATTGTAAGTACTTATGCTAGATACCTGCTGTGTTTTATGGCTTGTCCACACAGGATGTTACAGTAAAGCAAATCAGGATGAGAATGTAGAGTGCATTGGCTTGTTGTGCAATAACACCCTCTGTGGACATTGCTGACATGCACTAAAAGTTCTAGTACACTTTGATGTACTACCCTTTCAAATACCAGTACATCAGAACATGCCATACAGAAGTTTTCAAGTGCAATAGCAGTGTCTACACAGGAAATTGCTGTGAGGCCAGCTAGTGAGCTGTAAATTCATACACTGGCTTGCTGCTCAGTAATATTGCATGTGGACAAACATTTGAGTTTTATATAACAAACTGAGTGCTGTCTCTTGATGGTACTATTCCAGATATTCCTTACTATAATAGCAATATAATCTGTTTGCTTTCATGAAATTATTTTTGTAACAAAAAGGAGCTTTGAAAATTTTTTTTAGACTTTGTACATATATTATGTCTAAAATATGTGTAAATGGTTAAATATATTTATGCTAATTATGCTAATTAGTCACATTAGTATGTACAATTACCTGATTTGTGTGCATGTTGTAATTTTGCCTGCAAATATGATTGCTAGTTCCATATCTAAAGTTCTTGAAAATCTTGCTTTGCATGTTATTAGAAGAAATGATTATGTTCAAATACCCATTAACCATAGTAATGTGAGCCAAAGTTATTTCCTATAGATACATAATATATCTGTTGAATATACATTACAGGTTTATAATATTTACAGAAAATTACATGCATAGAGAGTGAAACATAATTTAATATTGAATGCATACCAAATTAATAAACAGGAATACAATGTATACATCATATTTTTATATTAACACAGTGCTTTATAATCCTTTCATTAATTTTCTCAATAACAGTTTAACATAATCATTTTAATTTCACTTGCTCTTAACTGAAGAAGCTAATTTATGTACAGTCATTAACATGCTGTTCTGTCTGTTGTAGAATGTAGGGCCATCTCTATGGGTCAGGGACAAGAAGTTCATGCACGCAAGCTAACACAGACGTCAATGCAGCAGGTATGAAAGAACACTGAAATTATCTTTAAAGTTCTTTGTTGTTTTTTATGCCCTTTATATCCCTGTCCTTGTGTCCTAGAGTTTCTGTGTAAAATTGAGTGTGGGGTTAAATACTCATTTCAAGGTCAGAAAGCAGAATATAAAAAGTCCCAATCAGTTTAGTATATTTATATCCAATGTTGAAGACACAGTGTAGCGCTAGATATAGAAAATCAGCACAAGCAATAGAAAACTTCTGAAAATCAGGCTGGTTTTATCTAGGGAAGGTACTACTATCTTTTCGTTTAGTGTTTATAAATTGCCTAGCACAATGAAGTTCTGGCCCATGAGTAGTGGTGTCCTAGATCCTACAATAATACAAATGATAAATATATCATAATAATAAATTAGAACTGTGACAGAGCTTAAGTATCTTCCTCCCAAACCAATGGAGATTCTATAAAAGAATAGATAGATAGATAGATAGATAGATAGATAGATAGATAGATAGATA